>NDGM011181160.1:0-26338 GCA_002564305.1 Octomys mimax | reverse complement strand
CTCTGGCTGCTGCCTTCTGGCATTGCCTGGCCCATAAATTCTTCCTTTAAAACCAGGAGTCCAGAAATGTCATAATTATAGCTGACCCAGGTAACAGGTGTGCCCCTGTCCCTCCCACCCTGCCACAGGCCCCCAAATCCACCTCTGGAAAATTTAGTGGTCTGGCTTGGGGTGTCATAATTACCGGAAATGACTCTGGCTTTAGGGGTTAGATAAAGACCCTCTCCAAATTTAAAGCCAGACACTGTCATCCATTAGACTTTAACGGGCCCACATAAAAAAAGAAATTATATCCTCCTTCCTGCAAGTGTGTTTCCTCAGTGCCTCAAGTCCACTGCAGGCTGGCACAGTGCCGAAAAGAGTTCGCCAAGCCCCCTGGCTCTGCAGAGACAAGGCCTTGGTGGCAACTCTGTGCAAAGAATTAAGCCAATCAGGAGTTGGGCCCTCGGGAAACTACCGCTCCAAACTGTTATGAGCCAAACCTGGTTTGTGTTTTTGTTTTGTTTTGTTTTGTTTTTGTTTTTGTGGGAGTGGCAGCAGTGGTTTTAAAAAGTGGAATTTCAACCCACCATCTAGAAGCAGAGAGACAGGCAGGCTTCGGGGAGCCTTCCAGACAAAGAGGGGGCACCTAGGGAGGCCCGGCTGAAGTGCCCACACATACTCCCCTTTGGAGACTCAGTGATAGGAAAGGCCAAAGTCGTAGGCTGTTTGGCTTTGTTTTTCTTTTCTTTTCTTTTTTTTTTTTTTTTCCAGCTTCCAAGACTTCGGCAGGCGTTTTCTTCCTTCTTTGGAAGTCAAACCACGCATTTCTTAAAAGTTACATACGCGCGCACACACACACACACACACACATACACACACACAAACGCGCACACACACTCCACCATCACCTCCATTTGTCAAAGCAGCAGGCGAGAAAGTGCCCCAAAGAGGCTTAAGATTCCTTGGAATCAAGAAACTTCTGGTCCACATTGGCCCCCAGCTCCCAGCCGATGAAGAATTAATGCTTGGAAATTTTCAGGGGGTCCAAGGACTCAGAGGCCAGAAAAGCTCATATTCTCCGGTGGCTTCCAAGGCCCTGGGAAGCTGGGTCTGCTGAATGAATGGGCTTCGCCTTCCATCCTGCATGCAGGGGCTAGGAGCACCACTCTCCCCCTCTTTTCTGTCCTGGGGAGTTGGTGAGACCCGAATGGGGCTGTTATTCTGTGGTGAGTGAGCAGGCCTTATGTGGGAAAGCAGGCCTTGTTAATGCAACACACACACACACACACACACACACACACACTCTCCTCTAATACCAGCAAAATGTTTCTCACACACAGGGCACAAAATAAATGCTTATTAACTAAACTGACCCAAAACAGTGAAATGTACAAGTAAATTCATCATGTCTTGCCTGGAGGTCTAACAGGATTACAAATTCGGCAAAAATTGACCACACAGAGATCAATAAGCATCTACTTCAAGCTGAATAGGGCCAAAATTTTCTACAAGCTTCTTCTACAGGGAAAAAAAATTATTCTTTCATTTCTTATTAAGACCTCTCTGGCCTGCATGACTATGTGTGTTTACGCACACACGCTTGCTCACCTGCAAAAACCAGCAGAGAGGACCTACCCCTCTCTGCCCAATTTGGAAACAGTCATAGTACAGGGATTATAAAATTGTTCCCATTTTCAAAAAAGCCCAGTTTGGGTCCACAACCTTTTTTCCTCAGCTACTAAACAACCACTAAAAGTTACACTGCTGGGCATGAAAATGATCAGCTCGGTTTTTTTTAGCCTACTAGGCCTCAATAGAGAAGCACTAAGACTTCAGATGGCCGGGCCACGGGTCCACTAAAGGAGAGGGGCACACAGGTTTTCCTTTCTCCAGCTCCTTCCTCTGCGTGTCCTCTTGCGGAATCCACCACTGACTTTTAGTTCCCCTCTTGCTACCATTCAGAAAAAGGGAAAATATATCTACTAAGCAGGGGAACCTCTCAGGAGGAGCCTGTGTGGGAAGACGGCAGAACCTGCCCACAAAGCCTGTGAACGCAGAAATCTTCCCCTAGAGGTTCGGGGCTGAGAGCAAAGCCTCAATGGCTGCCGAACAGGTCACCAGCGGAAAGGTCACTCCCCTTTCCCAGCTCATCTCCCCCTTTTATGGACCGATCTGAGCACCTGTCAGATGCATCCACCACAGGTCACATGGGCCAGAGAGCCAGCTCCTCCATAGGCGCTGCCCACGCCCAGTTACTGGGGCTTGACCTGCCCATGGTCTGGCTGGGTCTTCAGCACCCTTGTGCCTGCCTTCACCATGAACTATGCAGAAAGGGGCCCTGATTGCTAACAGATCCACTATAACCCTGTTTTCCCTATACAGCTGTGCTCGACGGCAGCCCCCGACTCAGAAGAGAAAGCTTAGGGCAGAACTTTTCATTCTTTGTGATGGTCCACACCAGCCCCCAAGCCATCTATACCCCTGCGGTCCTGCCCAGGAAGTATTGTTATAATGACTTCCACAGTTATAAATTATTTTCTCCTTCTAAACCCCAAGACTCGGTAAATAACATTTCAGCTCTGACTGAGGCATCCATCCTGCTACCACACCCTCCTCCCAAGAAAATAAACTGCATCCCAATCTCCATCCAGTTTTCCTTACTTGAGGGTGTTTCTTTCTCTCTGGCTCCTAGGAAAGTAAGATAAGAGTGCTCACATCAGGAATTGGGGCCCTAAAATTTTCAAGGTATTTTCAAATGGCGCAAGAGGAGACAGAGGAGAATCACTAAGTTCTCGGCAAATTGTCGACCAAAGCTTTCTTTCTCTGGAAGATTGAGCTCTGGGGATTTCAAAGCAAGGCTGGGTTTTCTGCAAGGTCTCCCCGCCCCCTCTGATGGTAAGATGGGCTCTCATTTTATTCCTGGTGGTCGTTGCCAATCAGCCGACAATGCTTGTATCCAAACCCAGGGGTGTCTGAAAACACAACTTCCCAGTAACTGAAAAGGACCATCTTTTTTGTGTGTGTGACACCTGACTGTGGGGACAGGGTAAGCAGGAAATTGTGTGTGTGTGTGTGTGTGCACGCGCGCATGCGTGAGCAAATAGTGTGTGCACACATGCTGTGTGTCAATGTGTGCCTACATGTGGAAGAGTTCACTCATTAACTATCAACTCACGTTCCAGAAACTCCCAAATATAAGCAGGAAAATCAGATGAAGCACATGGGGCCCTCAATTGTGGAATAAATGGATTTCTCCGGTCACACCATGCAAAGCCAGTGGCATCAGCACGGCCCTAAGATCATGTCACTCCAGTAAAATTTTTGTCCCATGCCTTAAGATCAAATGAAATGTTCATGCCCAAGGACTCTTTAAATTCTTATCAGCACTGAGAAAGTAAAAGTAAATTTAAATCCTCACATCAAATGCACTATGGGCAACTTACTGGTCAGACAACAGGTCACTTACAGAGCAAGCAGGAGAGAAGGTCTAGGAATGCCTCAGAGTTAGCTCATGTTCCTCCAGAGGCACAACACTCTTTGACTTCTGCTATGATAGGATTTTTGAGATACGCAGGAGGGAAAAAATGGGCCTGATTCTCTTCCATGTGCCTTCAAAGTACCCACCCTTCCAAAGGCCTTCCATGGTCATGAGACCCCAGCACACTTCTTCCAGAGGCTCTCCCTGTTTCCTTAAACCCCTTTCTAGCACACTTTGAGTTAACCAAACCAAACACTGGCATGGAGAAGTCAAGCCACAACCCAGAATACCAGAGGCAACACAGGAATCAGAATCCTAGGAACAAACACTTGGGGAGAAGTCGAGTGTTTCCCACAGAAAAGCCAGCAATGAGAGAAAAGATGGAAGCATGGGTTCACAGAGTTGATCCTACAAATTCCAAAGAAAGTGGGGTGACATGAGTTCTGTGAACCTCTGAGCTTTAAAGATCAAAACATAAATACTTGTACCTCTCCACCAACATTGTGAATTTGTATTGGGACATTTATTGGGAGGTTTTTTTCCCTACTTTTTGGACCAGTCCATTTCATGTTAGATGTCCCTTCTGGGACATATAGAAAGAGCCAGCGTGTCAGCATGAATGAGCTACGACCTCCAAACTGTTAAATTCAATTGCCTTAGGTTTAAAGGTCATTTGGGTCCCCCCAATGATATATAAATTGTGAAAGGATTTGCAGATGATTGCTGTAAAGTTCTCTCTCTCTCTCTCTCTCTCTCTCTCTCTCTCTCTCTCTCTCTCTCTTTCTGATCCAGTAAAGAAGTGATGATTCTGCAGATCTACCAGCTTTCTCAACCAGAGGGAAATCATGAATTTGGGATGCTGTGGCTACCATGGAGCCCACTCAAAAGGTACCAAGGTTGCCTTCCCACCCATCCCTGTGAGGCTCCTACTGAAAACTTATTTGGAACCTTGCATCTCAAGACCTGGGTAGTGTGTCCCCTGGGTGTGCCTTGCCTTCAAGGCAAATACTGTTGGGAGCAGACACTTTGCTTGCTTCCCAAACCTCAGAGGCAGCTGATTAAAATGCAGGCCAGCAAACAAAGCGGCCTCAGCCCTTCTAATCATCACCCCAAGAAGATGACGTCTTTCAAACATCCCTCCCCACTCCAGTGAATGAAACTTAACTCTGCTTTTTCCATCTTGATGAGTTTTGAATTTGGGGCGCCTGAATCACAAACCAACAAGATTTCTTCGCACTCACACCCAGAAACTGACTAGCTGTCCACCCCCCCAACTCCCACCCCCCGCCCCTAGAAAGCCACATGTTGGATGGGTATTGATGGAGGATGGCGGGAAACAATCCGGGCACATTTGCACTGAGACATTCATCCAGTGCAATATGCCAGGACCCCCAGACTATCTCAGCCTTCAAATCTCATGCATGGCTTCAGGGGCCCTGAGCGGACAGAGCTGGGGAATGCTGGCCTGGCTGTTATGCACCAGGACACAGAGGGTCCCTGCAGGCAGGGCCGTGACTAATTCGAAAGCCCAGCGTTGTCCCCGCCACGTCGTTGGTACCAAAAGATTACAATAAAGGAGAGGAATTTCCATAAATGAGAAGCAGAGTCTGCTTCCCACAATCAGGGGTAGGAAATGGGGGAGGGGTGCTGCTTCAAAGATTCCTCCCCACACCAAAGCCCACCGAGGCTGAACTGCGCTTCCACGCACACTCACGCACAAAACCCAGCGAGGGGTGGCGTGCACGTGTGTGTCTGCTACTGAAATACTTCAGATCAAAGTCACACACAGTCCAGGAGGCCCGGGAGGCTGAGATTTCGTAATTAGGATCTTCAAAATCCACCCTCTATTTTTAGGACTCACGCTCATTCAGTCCTCTACAGACTCTGAATCTGTCAGCTGAGGCCTTTGAGACAGAAGGTCTAGCTCCTTTGCCCGCTCCCCTTCAGGAAAGCAGCTTAAGGGAAAGTACAAGAGTAACTCCAGATCCCGTGGAACTGTACTGGGCCATGCATCTGTATACACACACATGCCAGGCAGAGGCCAGGGGCAGAGGGGGCCTCTTTCACGTGCTGCATGTAGGAGCCTTTGCTCTCTTCTGCTGCCGCCTCACCCCGAAGCCTGACACCTACCCTGGCACCCACGTACCCTCCCGGCCCAGACTCTTTCAAGGCAGCCCCCAGACCACTTCATTCAGCTGTTCACAAGAAGGCAAGGCAATGTGAAATCATTCCTCCAAATGTCTCTCTTCTCAGTCAAATACTTATGTATATATCAACATCTCTGCCACAAGCGATCAAACTCCACACTCAAATCTGTCCACCCAAGGCGCACCTAAATATAGATGCTGTCCTAACACAAACACATCCCGGCCAAGTCAAAATCCCAACTGCAGTCAAGAGGATGAAGTCAGGCCATTCCAAACCCTCCAGTCCACAGATCTAGATAGGACAAGTAAGGGGGCCCAGAGGTAGAAGGGTAGAAGGCAGATGTACTGGTTACAGGGGGTCCCCAATAAATGGAAGGCCCTTCTGTAAGGAGGACTCAATGTTTTATGTTGTGATATACTTGGGAGCCTCACTTGCGCTCACGCACTCTCCAGATAGTTGATCCTATTATATAAAGCTACAGCCTTTTAATCTCTAAAATTAACCAAACAGAGGTAAATACAGTATTCCTGACTGAGACTATTTATCTCCTAAATGCTTTCGGTAAAGCAGATTGCTCCCTGGGCAAGGAACACAATCCGGTGTTATTGTCACTCAAGCGGAGAGAAACGGGCCACTGGTGATTTACTAAATTTTGTAGCACAGAGTGAGTTTAGGAGATCCCGTGAAACCCAGCCATATACTCAGGCTGCCTGTCCACAGTGGAAAGAATTTTCCTCCTCTAATTTCACCTGGTCCTCCCGGACTGTTTATTAAAGATGTATATTTTATATCAGCAGAGCGTATCAAGTAACTTCTTGGCAAAGGGAGCTATACTTTCAGGATCTATTAAGATTCTTTGTGGAAATTTAAATACCTCTGTCAGGCAAACAAAATCATATCAGGAATCATAGAATTTCATTGCTAGAAAGAGAAATTAGATTAACCAACCCACACTCCTTTCCTAGAACCCTCAATAAAATAGAAGCAACATTTCAGCAGTCTCTTACTTCTGGTCTGAGGGGGCCTCACAAGAAATTTAAATGAATTTGTAAGAAAGCAAGCTATCCTGAGGAAAGCATTTCAATCTGCAAAAGTTGTGCATGGGGCGAGATTGGAGAATATCTAAGTATATATTGCATATTAGAAGGCAATGGCTATTTAAAATTAAAACGGCCAGAAAAATCCCAGCAGCAGAAACCATGGCAAGTTCAACCCTGCTAAGCTTCAGCCCCCTAAAACATCCTTGTCCTTTATTAATATTTAGTAGAAATGTATAATTGCAGATGTGCGCTAGGTTAGGGTTTTATGTCGGGAGGCGGGCAAAGAAGACAGGTTTATTACAGCCATGAAATATTAAATAAGCACCGAAGAATGGTAGTTGTATGTCCCAGCCTAGCCAGAGAGCAGGCAGGCCCCACCGTCAGCTGCACAAAGGGGGCCCCTATCTGTTTACATTACTCCTGATTAACACCTGCGAAGTTTTGGGTTACATCTTCCGGAGGTGGAAAAGTCATTCGCAGGCATGCAACCCAGGGAGGGCGGTTCTGTGAGGAAACAGGGACGGAGAAGCCCCTTGCTTTCCCCCAGGCAAGTTTAAGTTAGCCTTGAAAGTTCTCTGCATGGTGTAAGGAGGAAAGAAAAACGAGGCAGAGAAAAGCAGTGCTTTACTCTGAGGCTAAGGCCTTCCTCCCTCTGAGTCTGCCCCATGGCTGAAGAAATTCAGCGCTCAATTCCTGCCTGCCTAGTATTTCTCAGCACTGCCTCATTGTTTCAAATGGAACCCTGACAAAACCATGAAATTCCAAAAATTTCTCCCACATGGCTAGAAAAACATCAGACTTCCAAAAAGAGCAAGATTGGGTGCAGAAAGACTATTCCAGGCTACTCTAGGTTTTAAGAGAGAGACCGAACAACAGGAAGGAAGTTTGGCAAGGATAATTCTGGGACACAATTAATTCAAGTTTTGAAAATCGTAAAGGGACAGAAGGGAGAAGTATACTTTATCTTTCTGAATATGTATTATCTATATATCCATTGTTGATACTCTATTCTTATTTGTCCTTTTGGCCCTGTTTTGGAATTCATCCATAGCCATACACACCTATTGCAAAGATAAATGGAGGATTTTGCAAACTGTTTTTAAATTCATGTTGTCCACATAGACTTAGGAGATAGCTGAACAGGAATAAACTCAATCTGATGGTGTATGTGTGTGTGTGTGTGTGTGTGTGTGTGTGTGTGAGATGCCCCTTTTTAACAATCTCACCCTTCCCCCACCCCAACTCTCTGTGAATAGAGCCTCAAGATCAGATGAAGAGTTTCATTATATAAAAGTTGTTTGGTGGGTTGATTAAGAAGCCAGGAGAAACATAATTTGGAGCTTGTTTAACTGTTATTTAAAAAAATATCATAACCGCTTGTCATTCCAACCTAGACTTTTCAAGAACTACAACTTGCCAATCAAGTGCCCTCTCCTCTGAAGGGCACCCAAAGCCTATATGAAAAACAAGCTGGCCGTGTCCCAGTGGCTACAGGCCACATACAGTTCTCAGCACTGATTCGTTCCCTCCAATCCAGCATGGATCATTCTGTTAAATACCGACGGGTATTTTGTCATCGGAGCAAAGAATTTCAGAAACGTCGTTAATATTTAATCACATTAGTACTGGCGTATTTTATGGTGTAACAAAATAAAATATCACTACAAAAATGGACTTTGGCTGAAAGGGGCTGGGAAGGGAGAGAAAGCGCCTGTGGGCTGGAACCTAGAGAAAGAATATCCCAGGCCACAGGATGTCACTGCTGCTTGGCTAATGGGACTACAAGGCACTTTTTGAAGGAAAAGCAGAACGTTTGGTCCTAATTTTTTTTTTTACTAACTGTATTTCAAATGGCATACTTCACTCTGATTTTCAGCCAGGGGACTTGGGGGCCTATAGAAAGCTCTGTGTACCTATTTATACAACGTGTGCAGATGGAACTGCGGGGTGTTATCATAATGAAAAGTTTAATCATCCTTATTTACTACCAGTAAGGGAGCAGGAATCTGACGCAGAAACCTTAGAAAGCCCCCACCAGCAGCCCAAGGCTGCAGAAGCTTGGAATGACCTCAATTTGAGGCTTTATCTGGGAAACTGTCTTTCCCACATCAGAGTGGAAAACAAAGGAGGTCAAATGGGTGTCCCTGCTGATGCCAATGCTCAGGGGGTGGCCAGCCCCGCTGGTCCCTAAGGAAGTCCCTGTCCTCTCATATGTTGGGGGGGGCTTCATTTAGTTTACGGGGAAATCAACCCTAAAGTGACTAACATCTGTTTCCAAAACATATTTTTGCTCATCTGACTGTATAAATGAAACAAACAAAACAAAATATCTCTTCGGTGACATTTCTTCATTTACAACCTATATCTTCTCCCCTGCCCAGTAAAGGAAGGACTGCCAAAAAGAGTAGAAAGATACCCTTACAAAATCTTATGAAAACCACTCAATACTTCTCCACCTAGGAAAGCCCTTTCAAAGAGTAGATGGAGCCAGTGTTACTGCTTTTCTTTATTAATTCTCTCAACTGCTTTTTTTTTTTAACTTTTCTCACCCTATTTTGGTCAATATGTTCTTAACTACTGGAGAATGTTGGGGGGGGGGGGGTGAGGGAGGGGTGGCCAGGCCAGGTAGAAGTGACAGGGGCTGAGATCTGTGCTAACCAGCTATCGATCGGGCCAGATCGAGATGTTGTGTACAAGAAAATAAAAGAGAGGGGAGGAGGGGTGCAGCAAGCAGGATGGTGTGTCCAACTCCATTTTAGAAAGGAAAAAAAAAAAAAGAAGAAGAAGCAGAGGGTCCCCAACTAACCAATTTATGGCCTTGCCTGAGAGTAGCCCCGAGCATGCTGATGCTGGACAGACGTGGGGTCTGCTATGCATGCTAAATACCCATCTTCAAATGAGAGCGCACGCCCCGGCGTCCCGGGCTGGGCAGTAATGCGAACAAAGAGAAAAGCAGCAAGCTTGCTTTCATGAATTAGAGAACCTAAGGGGGAAAGCTCCCCAGGCTGGGCGCCTCAGAAGCCCTGGCTTCTATACCACCCAGCTTCCGTTCCTCTACTCCTTCCTCACTGGCCTCTAGTACATTCCCTTAAAACCTACCCTCACCCTAACCCCAGGGTCAAAAGATGCCTGGATGGAAGGAAGGCTGGGGAAAAAGAAGAAGGAAAAAGAAAAAAAAAAGAAAAAATAGCAGAGAAGACAACAATCAAGGAGCACCTTTTTTAAAAGACAGGGTTGAACAGCCAGCCACTGGCTCCACAATAATATTCTGCCCACTGCAACCCAGGGAATTCAAGTAAGGTTTAAAAGAAAAGGATAAAAGGGAGGGGAAAAAATGATGTTATCTGATTTTAAGGAGCCATAGTTGGATTTTTGTTAAAAAAAAAAAAAAAAAGCCCCATTAAAATAAAATGGATACGTACTGCAGCTCCATCACCTATAGGTTTCAAAGAATTCTCAAGACTTTAACTGGAATGGCTGCGTTCTCTGTCTTCTAACCTCACCCCTCCCACCTTAAAAGCTTCCAGGCCTGGTGGGAGGAGTGCTTAGAATGCAAAAGAGAACTGGGACTGGACATCTGTCACCAAAGCCAACCAAGATATTGACAGACGTGGGTCCTTTGTGTCTTAGGAATATATATCTGTATCCCCATACACAAATGATGTCCTCATGGACCGGTCTGAGACCCGCCAAGCAGATACCCCTTGTTCCTCCATACCAAAAGTCAAGGAGATGTACTGAAAAGTAGCCTGCCCTCTCAACCCCTACAGGTCTCCGCTTTTTTTCCCCCAGTGAAACTCTAATAGTCAAAAAGAGACAAAACAGCTATTCATTAGGAACAGACATCAAATGAAGCATTGCCTCCGAGTGATGCTGCTGACGCCAGGGATGGTAACTTTTTTAGTAAAGATTCTGTCCCCCAGGAGAACTCCTGCTGAAGGTTGGCTGAGTAGGAAAAGGTGGGGAAGCATTAGCACAACTTTCCAGGTGTCCTGCCAGGAAATGGGGCACACAGCTCCTTACAAGGGGACCTGGCGTGAACATGGAGGCTGCGGAAGGGTCTTGTGTGGAGGAAGGGCTTCCCTCTCTTTGTGCTGCAGTGGGCTACTCAGCTAAAACTGGGTGAGAAGGTGGGTGACTCTGCAGTGAGTCCCTAAAGCCATCAGCTAAGTTCTTAACCATCCTGCAGATCCAGAAGCTAGCTGGTGGCACTTGGTGATGGGGCATCCCTGCAGGCCTTTTTGGTAACTATGTAGGGGTCCCCATCTCTGAGTTGGAGATTAAGAAGGGCTGTATCCTCCTAACCATGAGGGATCCAGAGGCAGGGGCTAAAGTCTGCCCTGGGGACAGGTGGGTCACAAGAAAAGGAAAGGGACCGCGTGTGCGAATATACCTTCTTTGCTGTTGGGATTCTGGGGTTTGGCCTTTTCCCAAGGTGCCAGCGTCTTGTCGTCCTCTGCGCCGTCCACTAGGGCCTTGTCAGCTGGCATGTACCAGGTGGCGCTGTGCTCCGCCATCAGTGAGTCCAGGTCGATGGTGCTCATGGCACTCTTGACCGCCTCAGAGCAGCAGCTTCCCAGCTCACTGTCACCATTCTGCGTGCCTGAGGCCCCAACGGGACATTCACCCTTCTTGCCACCCTTGAGCCCCAGGGGCTGGTCCTCAGAGATGCTGAACTGCTGCCTTTGCAGTTGGATCTGCGCCTGGAGGATCTCCAGAGGGTGGATCTCGTCTGGGGGTGGTGCACCGCTGCTGCTTGTGGGGGTCCTGACCTGTTCCAGGCCCGGAGTGCCAGGATGGCCAGCACCCCCAGCCCCGCCGTAGCTGTCAGGGGTCGAGGTAGAGGTAGACATGATGCCCAGGCCAAGTGGGGGTGGAGGCGCCTTCGGTCCATGTTCCCCAGTGCCCACCCCTCCTCGAGGAGGGAGTTTGGGTGAGCCAGTCACCAGGGGACTCCTGCTGGCTTTGGCCAGGGCCGGGGGGTTGTCGGAGCTGGACGACACCTCGTCCTCATTGGTGTAGCTCGTGCTTACCTCGTCAGAGGTGAACTCACCTACGTGGGGTGAACTACCGTTCGACTTGGCCCCACCGTCCAGGGATGTCATGAGGTCCGGTTGGTCCCCCAGGAGCAACTCGGCCCCTTTCCCCCAGGACGGCGACGTGAGTGCCTTCTCGTGGGGCGTGGGCGCCCCACGAGCCTCGCTCACAGAACTTCCTCCGACGGCTGGAGCTGACTGCTGTCCCGGGCTCACCCCAGGTGCGCCCCCGCTGTCTGGAGCCACAGAGTACTTGTCGAAGAAGGTCCCGGGGCTCACGTGACCACTGTCCCTTTTTCTGCGACCCCGTCCCCGGCCACCGCCCCCAGGGACCGGCTTGCCATCGTTCCCCGAAGTTGACTCTAGTGTGTAGTTGGGGGAGAGGCTGGTGCCATCCCCCTGGCTGGATGGGTTTGACGGCCCTGAGGCTTTGGACCCACTGCTACTGGTCCCAGATGGGCCTCCAGGTCCTGGGGCCCCAGGAGCAGACCCCCCAGGGAAGTAATCCGAGCCAGGGTTGCCAGCCACTGCTGAGCCGTCGGTGTCGTTCTGGCTCAGTTTCCTTTTGCCCTCTGGTGGGTTCTTCTTGTTGAAGGTCACGTTGAGATTGGGGGCCCCCAGGCTAGCAATCATGTTCTGGCAAGCTGTGGAGAGTGCAGCCAGGCAGCTCTGGCCGAACAGGTTGTCCTTCGAGCTGGGCTTGTTGAAGGAGCCCAAGGAGAGTGCCCCCAGCTTGCTGGCCGAGGTGCGCTGGCTAGGCTGGAAATCGGGCTGTGATGGGTAAGCACCACCACTGCCCCCACCACTCCCCGAATTGCCTCCACCTCCACCCGCACTCGGGGGTGAGTTGACACCAGGACCGCTGTGTGGCGTGGCTTGCCTGCTCCCTGCGCCGAAAGGAAAGCCTGGCTGACCCCCGAGCCCCTGCGCAGCAAAGTCCGGTGGAGGGGGCCGGCGCTCCGAAGACGCACTGGGCAGGGCCACCCCGGACCCAGGCGACTGCAGCTGGCCCAGGCCTGCCAGACTGCCCCCGAACTGCAGGCCCGGTGAGGGCAGCGCAGGCACGTGGCCCTCTCCGGGCATCCTCATCGGCTCCTGCAGAGGGCCCCGGAACAGCACCCCGGTGCCACCAGGCGGAGGGGGAGGCGCCAGGCTGGGGTCATGAGGGCCGCAGTCAGCCGGCAGGCCCGAGCCGCCCATCCTGCGGGGCAGCAGGTCACCGGGCGGTGGGTGCGGACCTGGGAACCATGCACTCTCCTGGGCCAAGTGCGATGCCTGCTGCTCAAAGGTGCCCAGGCGCCCCGAGGCACCCGCGCTGGAACCTTCGCGCTCAAAGTTTGGCTGGGCCAAACTGCCCACTGGCCCACCGTGGACCAGACTGCCCTGGCCCACGTCCCCTGGGTGGCCTAACTGGGCCAGATTGGGCTGGCGCAGCCGCTGTTGCTGATTCCGCGACGCCATCTGTTTAATCATGAGGGCCGCATTTTGGCGCTGCTGCTGCTGTTGCTGCTGCTGTTGCTGCTGCTGTTGCTGCTGCTGCTGTTGCTGTTGCTGTTGTTGCTGCTGCTGCTGTAGCGACTGGTGGTCCGGGGCTGGGTGCTGCAGGGGAGGCCCTGAGGGGAAATTGTCCGGTACAGGCGGTGTGAACTCGCCGGGCAGGGCCGGGAAGGCGGAGGGCGAGAGGTGGTTGTCCAGAGCTCCGTTGTGCATGTTTCCATTCCATGAAGACGCGCAGCGGTCCACTCCAGCGCTGCCCGGGAACTCAAAACGCGGCCTCTTGGCCACGTTCATGTAGGGGGGCGCGTCGAAATGCTGCAGCCGCTGGTTGGGCGCCTGCTGCGGAGGGGGATGCTGCATGTTGAAAACAGGCTCGGAAAAAGGATGCATGCTCCGGTTCTCCAGCCGGTGGATGGGGTACTCAAACTGCGCGTGCTGGCTGGGCAGCATGGGGCCCCCGTCCTGCAAGCCTCCACTGGACGTGCCTGCCTCACCCTGCTGGGGCCGCGGGTGCGCAGGCGGACACGAGTTTTGTCGGACTAGAAGCCCGGGTGGTGGTGGAGGCTGCTGTTGGGGTGGTTGCTGCGGGGGCTGCTGAGCAGCGGGTGGTGGGGCCTGCTGGGGAGGCTGCATTAGAGGGTGCCTGGAGCCCACCCCGGGCTCCAGACCCACAGGCATCTTTCGGGCCCCACCGAACCTCTCGAAGAATACGCCGTGCTGCTGCTGCGGCTGTTGGGGTTGCGGAGGTGGCTGCTGCGGAGGCTGGGCGTGCATTTTGGACAAGCCCACCATGCCCGCAGCTCTGGGCAGGGCCGAGGCACCAGGGAAAGTGCCCCCGGGAACCTGACGACCTGCCGCATAGTGAGGCAGCTGCCCCTCTGAGTCAGAGGGTGAAAACATGTCAAAATGTCCCGAGGGCACCTCGCCCGGGTAATTGTATTCCAGCGAGTCGACGGCTCCTTGGTTGGACACCCTCCGGGATTCGAGATTGTGGGAATCGGAGCCGCTGGAGGCGGGCAGGCCGTGGAAAGAGGCGGCCCGATTAGGGCTCTGGTCCAGTGGCAGGCACGGGGCAGGCACGGCATGGCCCGAGGCGCCCGAACTGTGGAAGTCCGGGAGGTTTCCTGGTCGCTGCGGGCCGAAACTCTCTGGCCCCTGGCTCTCCGCCATGTGCTCATAACCCTCGGTGAAAGGCGGCTGGCTGCCCAGGCCGGCGGCAGTGCCCCCGTAGCCAAGGAGGCGACCCCCGTGCAGGCACGAGGCCCCCGGGTCTGGACCTCCGAAGTTGCCCCCAAAGTGGGGGTGATGCTGGTGGGGATGGTGACCTCCCGGGTGGCCATGGTGAGGCTGCTGGCCGCTGAAGAAGCCGTGCACAGGCTGCGCCTGCAGCCCCCCTGCGTGCAACTCCGAGTGGCCCCGCGTGTGGAAGCCATATGGTTCCATGTTCATGCCCAAGATCGGGGGCTCGCCCAGCGCACTCATGGCAGGGTCCACGGGGCCAGGGGGCCCCCCCGTGTGGAAAGCAGGGGCCTTAAAGTGGGCATTCATGCTCAGTCCGGTCTCGTTAAAGTTCCTCTCTCCCTGGCCAGCGTTCCTGCTGTTGATCTGGGGCTCGAATTGGTCCAGCCCAAACATACTTGGCAGGGGGTAGGGGGGGATCAATAGGGCATGACAGCTTGCTCTCCGCGGCGCGCCTCCGGCCAGCGACTCCTTCCACCCTCGGATTGGGCGCTCCGGGACGCTCGGCACCGCAGGGGCGCAGCGCGCTCCGCCACCCCACCAGGCGTGGGGAGGCCGGGAGCTATCAGATCCTCTAGCAAAGCTCAGGGTATGCCCGGGGGCGAGCCTCTCACATCTTTCGAGGCCGTGGGGCCTCCAGAAGCCGTGTTGGGGGGCCCATGCCCCGGGTAGTTGGCGCAGCTGCGGGTAGATTTGCAGGGAGGGGATCGAGCCGCGGGTGAACAGAGACAAAAAGTTAAGTGGGGGCAAAGGGGCGGGAAGGGGGTTGGGAAAGCAGAGCGATCACCTTCTTAAGTCCGATCGGGTCGATAGGGGAGCCCCAGGACGCTGCCCGCAGCCTCCCGGAGTCCGTGGCGGAGCTGCCGAGGGCCGGGAGGAAGACCCTTCAGAGCCGCGACTGGCGTTGGGGCACCGACAGAGCGGTCCCTCCCCCCACCCCCCGTAGTCCCTGAGCTCCGCAACCCGAGCCTCTGCCGAGCACGATCCGCTCGCGCAGTCCCGGTCGGCTCCGTGCAAATAGCTGCTGCTTCTTCAGCGGGTTGGAGTTCCAGAGGCTCCGCTCCTCATCGCTGGTGTCGACTACCGAAGAGGCAGCGGGACTGAGGCGGCAGACGCCGGTGTTGGAGCGGCGGGTCTGGGGGAAGGCGCGGCTCCCCTGCCCGGCAGCGGGTGCGCTGCGCCCCGGCGCGCCGCTTCTCGGCTACGTCCGCCACCAGCCGCTTCGGTCCGCCGCCGTTGGATCTCTGAGTTCACGGGAGTCTCCGCACCCGGCTGCAGGAGCGGGCGAGTACAGAGGCGAGGGGCCGGGTCGCTCCAAGGCTCGGGTTCCCTGCCTCCGCGCCGAGGTGCTTGGACAGTCCCCCTCCGACCCAGGGAAGGGGGGCGTACGCGGGCTGGGGGGCCACGCTGGGCGAGCGAGCTAAAGCGTTCCGACTGCGTTCTCCAAGCCGGGAGTAGGGGGCGGGGGCAGCTCTNGGCGGGGGGGGGGAGGCTCTGCGTGGGGCGTTCCGAGGGTCTCGGCTCCCCTCTCTGTGTCTGCCTCTAGCCCAGCACCGGGAGAAGCAGCAACAAGTTTTGCATTTCAGCAATCAATTTCAGCCATTACATTTGCACCAATCAGCGCCGCCCAGGCTCCGGGGCGGGGGCGGGGCTCGCTCTTAAGGTGGTCCCAGGTCCTGGCTGCTGAGGCCCCCGCCACCAACCCGAACTACCCTAGCTCCTGGCTCCCCAGCGCTCGGCTCGCCTCGGGGTCCGGCGCCAGTGCGCTGGGGGCGCGCCCTGGGCCGGAGGGGGCGCAAGCGAAGGAGAAAGGCGGGAGCTTGGCTTTGTTCGCCCCCCTCCCAGTTCACAGCGTTCCAAACTCCCCACCCCCAACTGAAGCAAGACCCGCCGGGTGGCAGGGGGCGGGGAGGTGGACAGTGAGCCGTGCGGGGCGCTCAGACAATGGGGTCGCCTGGCAAAGGCCCTGGACTCGAGGAAAGTCGCTGTCTACCGCGCTTCCCTTGGGGGGAGCCCTTCCTCGGCTCTCCACTGGCGGCGCCCAAGGTGGCCGACCCTGGGATTTTCCTGGAGGTTAAAGCGGACTGGGAACCCCGAAGTTAAGGTTCTAAAGGAGCGACCCGAACGTCTGCTTTCTCTTTTATTAGGGCTCGCGTGATCGTTCCCTATTTCCAAGGTCTAGGCTTTGCGTATCTCAGCTGCTAGTTCCTCCCGGGAGCGGCCACTTTGTAGGGACATTGAAGAAGCCCAGCGCTGGAGCTGCGAGCCTAAGCGCTGGGGAACCCGGAGAAGTGGGTGCGCCGGTCGGCCGGGATCCCTGGCTCCAGCCAGCCACCCGCCCAGAGCCTCAGGCCCTCGGCAAGCGGGCGTGAAGTTGGCCCCCTTAAAAGATCAATTAAAATGAAGAGGCCAAGGAACGGAATTGGGTTGTGATACTAAAATCAATAGGAGTAATTTAATATCTGCCCTGCTCTTTATGAAATATTTATCCCAATAATCTTAGTTAAAATGTTTAGATCTTCCTGATCCCCACCGAGACCGAAATCTATCTTGCAATTAGAAGTTGGAAGTTAGAGGTGATGGAAGGCAGAAGTGTTTATTCTGTGTGTCCGTGTGTGTGTGTGTGTGTGTGTGTGTCCGCGGTTGTGCGTGTGTATGTGTGTTTCTTTCTAAAGTGTAAGTAGAGGAAGAGAATTTAATTTTCTTTGCCATGAATTAGCACGAAATTTTGCTAGCAGACTAGTATTCTTAGGAGAAAGGGAGAAAAGAAAAAAAGAACTTTCGTTGAAGTGACCCGATATCGCTATTAAATCTAAATAAAATTAAACATGGTGTATAAAAACGATTCTCCCCCCAACAAAAGAAAGTGTTTATCGCCCAAGTCTGTCTAGTGTTTGCTAAATTGTGCATAAAATCTGAAGTGAAATAAACGTTATAATAAAACCAACCCCTGAGCCCTTTTGATTTAAAAACCTCAGATTAAGCACACCACCCTTGCGGGCCTGAGTTTAAAAGTTACCATGTCGTGTTCGAAGGAACGGAGCCTTCACTCCCTGGGCTTCCCGGAGCCGCTGCCCCTGGAGGCAAGGCTCAATTTAGGAGGAGGGGGTGGGCAGGGCACAAGGTCGTTAGGGACTTTCAAACAAACCCCTCACACAGCACAAATGAAAACAAACAATAAAACCAAACAACTTGAAAACTCAGAAAGCTGAAGCAAGCTCAGATCCAAGCTCCTTCAGGAATCATATATATATATTCTTTTTGAAATTAAAAATGAAAATTACCCCCACCAAAAATGGGGTCCATAAATAAGCATCGGGAAGAAGTATTTGTACAGGGTGGTGGAGTTTTAAAAGGATTTTTCTGCAGAATCAGGTTGTTGGTCTGTGATTAAATATTGATTTTGTGTAATTAGTTTTCATGTGAACTATCCTCTTGCTGATAGCTTAGAGGTTTCAGAACTAGAAAAGAAATGGAATTGGACATGGAAATTATTACTTAGCAAAGTGACAGGGAAGTGAGAGCCAGAGAAAAGACTGAGGCTGGGCTGATTTAGGCACAAAGAAAAAGACTGGGGAGGCCCCCAGTGATCCCGGCACCTCTGGGCAGAGCAGGGGAGACCTTGGAACTTCTGGCAAGAAGGGGGGACCCTCAGTGGGAACAGTTGTGAGAGGAGGACCCCACATGGGCAGAGGCCTGTGCGAAGTCTGCGCCACCAGGTCATGTACTTGGCTCTGGCTTGTGGGTGTCTGGAGAGGGAACTGCATGAATAGTCTAGTGTCTGAAGGGCACAGGGAGAAGCAGGGACCTGTCTGGGTTTCAGGGTGAGCCCAGTGGGGAGAATGGCTCACAGGCCTGCAGTCAAGGGAGCCCTCGGTCGGGATGTGCTCTGGCCTATGGCATGATTTCACATTGGGCCAAACAGGGGTCCCCTGCACACCTGGAAAGGTTTCCTGTGGAATAATTCTGTGCGCTCAGGTGTGTGGTGGGGTGGGTGTATTTTTCTGGGGCTGTTTCCAAGCTTTTCTGAGGTGTGTATCTGCAAAGAAAGTGTGTAGTGGGACCTGGTTCTGTTTCTGTTCAGAATATGTGTCTGGGTCCCCTTCCCTGAGGACTACCAATGTGGCAAGGACATGTGACATGTGCCAGCATGCCTTTCCTGGCCTATGTGAGGCTGCTGAGGCACCTGTGGGTCTCAGGTTTTTGTGCATAGCAGGTGCAAAGCAGACATGAATATTTGGGCATCTGCATGTACTCATGCTGGCTGTCCCGAGCCCTGTGCTTCACGCGGTGCACAGCCTTCTCTGTGTTTCTGTGTGGGCCCGGCTGCCTTATCCCTCTCATGCCTGTGTCTCTGCTCTCCTGTGCTTCACTGCAAATGTGAAGGTATGTGTCATTACTTGTGACCCTCTGTGCCCATGTGTGCCCTAGGGTGTGCACCTCCACAGTGTGGTGCCCCCAGCGAGGGCCTGTGCCTGTGTGTGCGCTCCACCTGCATGGGCCCTCCAAGCTTCTTCGAAACAGACACATTGCCCCCTAGCGCTCAGATAAATTCAAAGTCCCCGCTGGCCAGAGCCTGGAAGCAACAGCAATGTTTGAGCAAAGGTCTGCCTGGGGCCTTGCCTCCCTTGTTCTCCCCCTGCCCCCAGGAAGAGAGATGGTGCAGGGAGGAGGGACCTCATGGGTAATGGAAGGAGGGGCATAGCTAGACTGGAGCACTCGGACTGGAGAAAGATACTCCAAGCTGACAGCATGTGGAGGCACTCCCTGGATTGGTCCCCAGAGGCTGCTCAGAATGGGGCAATAGGGGGTAAACTCCTCACTCAACCAAACACATGTAACCAGCACCTAACCCCTTCCACCCAGGGCACACCATCTGCACACCTGCCTGTCGGGCCCCACACCAACACACACACACACACACACACACACACACCTGCACAGAGGGCACATCCGCACACATCCTGGAGCGTGGCAGCCTCCCTCCGTGTCCAGCTCCGCATTGCCTGCCCTGTAGCCATGATGCCATCTCACCCTCACTGTAATCCTGTGAGTCAAAACTCTGAACCCACTTTTCAGATAAGGATATGAAGCCTCAGAATGGGCAGCAGGGCTGGGTTCCAATCTGCTGACCCTGAGGCCTGGCTCCTAATCCCTACATGATCCTCCTGAAGGTCATAGTTAAAAGGAAAGGCTCATCCCCACATAGGGAAAAAGGCAAGTCCCCCTTATGGCTACTGTTGTCATTAGCAAGGCTGTGATGCAGATTCACAGCATTTTCTCCCACAGAAGCATAAGAAAGTAGACCCTCCCCTGAGCCAGTGGACTTCGGACTTTCAGACCCCGATTCAAGCTTCGGGCACAATACTTCCTTCTCTGAACCTCAGTTTCCCTTGTTGGCAAATGACATCAGAGATAGTTCCTACAGAGCATAAGGATCAGGGACAATGTTTGTAAAGTGGCACATCGCAGGCACTCATTAAACTGCAGCCCCTCTTGTTATCAGTATTTCTCCAGCACTTGAATCCAGGGAGGTGGAGAGCCCAGAGAGGTCTGATTTGATTGACAAGCCAGCCTTACTCACCAGCCAGCCTGAGAAGACGATGGCTTCCTTTGTTGCTCAACCTTCCGGCCTCCGCTGGTGTGGATGATGCAGGCCCTGGTGCCTGTCCGCTGGCTTCTGGTGCTGAAGCCTCAGAGAAGCCCCGCATGTGGCTGGGACAGAGGAGAGAGGAGCTAAATGGAGGTCAGAACGGACGAAACCCTCATGTAGCCACAGGCTGGCAGTTGCTAAGCAACAGCATCCCTTCCTTCTCTCTACACATGATGCCTGATATCTTTGGGGGTCTCTCTTCTTCCATTTGTCCATCAAATGAATACATATTCAATGCCTACTGTGTGCCAGGTTCAGTCTGAGAACTCAGAAAAAAATGGAGCATCCAGTCACAGCCCTCATGCCAGATGGAAGAAAATCTAGTAACTGATATGGGGACCACATCAATAAGGGACTAACAGTTGTGTGAGGAAGGAAAAGAAATACAGAAAGGATTCCCAAAGGTAGGTTTTGAAGGTAGAATAGGAGTTTGACAACCACATACAGCCAAAGGATTTTCCAAGTAGAAGAATTAGGTTAGAAGAGATGTAGGAAGGTTTAGGTGACAGTGAGTGAAACTCTAGAAATCTGTAAGACATGGTCTAGGGGGCCCTCGGGAGCAGGTAAGAAAGCCCCTGGGAAAAGGATATACCTTGAGACCATAGTGTTAAGTGAAATAAATCAGACATACAAGCTTAAGTGCTCCATAGAAATAAAGGCCAAAGTAAAAGACAGGTACTAGGAAGAATCTTTGTAATACAGCACAGGCAGTGTATCTACAAGCATACCTTGATTTAGTATAGTTGTTTTATGTGTTTTACATGTTTTTGGCCTATTAGTCTGGTTGTTAAGCTTGCACATGATCATTAACTTTATAAGGACTTATAAATAAAAGAACCTGATGCTGACAAAAAAGAAAAGTAGAGTGGAGGAGAAGGGGAAAGAGAATTAGGATGCAGTACACACACGTACCAGTGCCCTACAATGCGTGTAATCCTCTATGCTTCATTAATACAATGTTCATATACTAGTGTGTATTTTAAAAGACCCTAAACACCTAAGGGTCTCCCTCTTCTGCTGGTCCCAGAAATGATCTTGGCCTGAAACAGAGCCTGGGAGGATGGCCTGCATCTGTCTGCAAGCAGCTAGCACAGAGAAGACTAGTCCTCTTGACACAGGTAAGGGTCCCCTCTCAGCTTAGTGACTATGGACAGTGCTCCCTGGTGACAAGGGTTTCCCACCCAGCCCTCATCTGGGGCAAGTGGCATAAAAAGGCTGGATCTCTCCTTGGTCTGAAGCCAGCACCTCCCCTGTCACTTGACAGTAACATCTGGCTGCCCAGGTGTCAGGAGAGCAAAAGGTACAGAGAAGTAGCCAGCTCTCATGAGAGATGACAGATGATAGAAGATAGATGATAGATATGTAGACAGATGGATAGATAGACGGATAATAGCTGGCTAGTTGATAGATAGATAGATAGATAGATAGATAGATAGATAGATCAATAAACCCTGTGTAGTAGAACCTCTTTCCCATTTTATAAAGGAAGAAACTGAGGCAAAGAGAGGGGAGAGAAACCTGCCCAAAGTCATGCAACAGTGACAGCCAGAGCCAGAACTCAGCCTAGACCCAGCCTGAGCCACCCCAGCTCCCAGAACATTCAGAGGCTCAGAGTGGATCCCACCCAGGATCTCATTGGGAGGAGGAAGCCCAGCCCACGGTTCTGAGGCCTGGACCTGGGTCTGAGTCCATGAGGGTACCGAGCCCTGGCAAAAGGCCCCCGTCCTCTTCACTCCTGCATCGACTTCTCTGCTTCCCGCAGGGATTGGGGCAGCCTGACACCCAGCACTTGAAGTGACTGTCGCCCAGCTCAGCTGGTCAGGTGAGGCTACACGCACAGGGCATTTCCCAGTCCCCGGGGCTGGGGTTCCATGGCTGACTTCCTGCCTCTGACGCTCCTGCCAGACAGCTCAGCTCTCCTTCGAGCACACCCAGGCCTCAGGAGTGCATCTCAGAGCCCTGCCCCGTTGCAGCTGCAATCGCCATGCTAGGCTGTGACCCCGAGCATCAGAAATGGGATCCTTGGGCAGGGGCAGAGCTCAGACCTCAGGACTGGAGGGCATGCTTAGCACACACAAGGCTCCGGGCTTCATCACCAGCAGAAGGGAAGAAAAGACAGACAGACACACAGACAGACACTTAGAAGCACAGCCTCCTCTCCCAGGCAGGCAAACTCTCCTAGACCCCACTGAATCCTGACAGCAACCCCAGGAGATCCACTGCTCCATGATCCTCCAGGCCTGTGGCTCCGAGAAGAACAGCACCTTGCTCCTGGCCACGTACCGGGTACAGGACAGGATCTAGTGTCAAAATCAGGTTCCTGGGGCCCTGAAACCATGAGGCGACGTCTCCTTCTATATGCGTTTTTCTCCCCCAGACTGCAGCCAGCTATGAGCTTCTATTTTCCATTCTCTAAGCAGAGCGTGCTGAACCCAGGCCCTGCTCCCAAAATAACTCAAACCAGCCCTGCAGGCTGGAAGGGAGGCCTCCACACTCCAGGCCAGGCTTCCCTCTAAAAAGATCTTATTTAGCAAGAAAGGAAAATAAAAACAAAAACACAACCAGGCATCACACATAGTGCATCACATACCACACTGTTAGGAAATGCAAAAGATTGGCAGGGCTCATAACTATTCAACAAACCTATTTAGCATGATCATGACCCCTCCTTCCTCACCTCCTCATTTTCTGTCGCTGTACCGATCGGCAATTCAGGCTTGTTACCACAGAAAATCTATTGGGAAACCAGCCTCATACGCAGAGCCAAATAAACACATATGATGGAGGAACTTTGGATAAGCCAGTCATTGACCAACTCCTTTCAAATCACCTGTCCACCGTCACCACCCAGCCTCTGTCCCCCACGGTGTCCCCAGACCCTCTGCTGAAGATTGTCGGAGCTGTGCACACTGCACCTCAGCCGGGCCTAGGACCAGATGCTGGAGAAGGTCACTTCTGTGGGCTCCTGCACAGGGGCCCAGGTGTGTCTTGCAGGAAGGACCTCGTGTGTTGCTGGAACGATGGTGCAGGTGCTCATGAGGTCTCTGTCTGCTCAGCATCATCCTGTTCTTTGCACCACTGAGGACCACACAGGTCAGACCTGCAGGTACAACAGGGTCCTGTCCCTTCAGTGCCTCAATTTCCAGAAGTACCTGCACAGAAGGGTCCCTGGGAGGGGGAAATAAGGTGAAGTGTGCTATGTGCACCACCCCAGGAGAAAGGAAGGGGCGAAGGAGAAAGACAGTGTTCAGCAGGGCTTCCTGAAGGCATGGGCGTGGCACCTCGTGGCACCCTTAGGAGCCACAGTACCAGGCAGGGGTGTTTGGGTTCTGCATGCGCCTTGTGTTTTGGGCTCCTTTCAGCAAAAGGTTTTGAATTCTCACATCAACCTCATAATGGGAATAGACGTGGATACGGTTGACATCCTCTGAGCTAAGAGCCCCAAGGGCCGGGCAGGAATGAGAACACCCCCAGCTCCTCCCTGGCCTGCTAAGGGATGGCCGAGTCAACAGAGCTGCTGGGCCCTGAGCACCCTCCCTGCTTGCTGAGGATGCAAGCCCAGAGTCAGTGATATGCTCATTTCTGCAGATCTTTGGAAAAGTGCCCACATCACCACTGCTCAGCAGTGACAGCCTGTCGGTTCTCCCTCGGGACGCTGTTTTGTGCACAGTGGGAAAGCAGTACAACCCAGGAGGCTGGGGTGGGGGGATCAGCCTCAAGCTCAGCCACTCATGGTCACTATTTCTCTCCTGGGCCCTCAGTTTCCCTGTCTGCCAAATGGGAAGAGTCAGAGTTCCTTAGATTGGCAAGGAGGTGCGTGAGCCCATGCAGAGCACTTAGCACGTAGTTAACACTCAATAAACGGCAGCTACTGCATGGAGCGAGGCCCCAGGGCGGGTGGCTCCCTGGGGCACCCGTGGGAAGCATTGCCGAGACTTCTGGCCTGGGTTTGCTCTCCAGCCTCTAGCTGTGCCATCCGAGACTCCTGGCTCCTGTACCCCCCTAACCACACCAGTACCCCCCCAGTGGGGAGGAGGGGTGCCAGGCAGGGAAGCCACCCTCTTCTGGCCAACTCAGCCCAGCTGAGACCCCACTGCCTCTGAAGCTTGCCACCAGGCCACCTGGTGAGCTTCGGGCGGCTCCAGGCGCCTGCTGCCCCCACCTCTGGCTCCAATGAGCTCATCTGGGCTTGGTAACTTCCAAAGCGGCCAGGAATGTTTGCTCAAATGTTCCAGGCCCAGGGAGCGTAAAGAGCAAGCCGGTGCCCTCCACCCCCCTTCCCCAGGCGGAAAGCAATCTGCTATAACTCAGGCAGGCCGGCTTCACCAAGCCCGGGAGATGGATGCGGCGTTTTGGAATCTATATCATCCAAAAGGAAAATGCCTCTTAAATCACAGAGAGCCAGGAGAGAGTGGGGGTGGGGGTGGGTCTGGGGGACCCAGCAAGGCTCCAATGGAGGGGCCTAGGGAAGGGGAGTGGCACCAGGCCCTGCATCTCCTCCTGCTGTCAGTGTAGCCACTGCCCCTTCTCTAGGGGTGTCTTAGACAAAGGAAAGGCTGCCTGAGAGGCTTGGACACTAGCTGGGTGTGTTGCACACACACACCAGCATGTCTTCATGCACACATATATGCACACACACATGCCCACTCTGAGCCCATGCGCTCTCAGGTGCTGCAGAAATCTCTACCTCTTTGTCCCTCCCCTGGTGCTGACCATCACCCTCCCTATCTGGACCACAGCCAGAATCTAAATCTGATCCAAGCAGGTCACACACAAGCCCTGACCTCTCCTCACCCAAATCCTTAACAGTCCACAGATATCCAGTGTTTTAGGGTAACCTACTGGCCTGGCCCTGCTTACCTCGGCCCCTCTAGCTGGGCCCCTCTAGCTAGGCCCCACTGTCCCACTCTGCTCTTCTCAGCTTCAGGGTGGCTGGAGGGCTTTTGGCCCTATTAAAGTCCAGCCATCTCTCACCTAAGGGCCTCAGAGAAATCCTCCCCAGCCACCCAGACCAGATAACCTCAACTCCGGGATGTCCTCCTGGTCCCAGAGACTGGGCAGCCTGACCAGCCCTAGCCCACACTGGGCCAAAACCTGGAATGCCTCCTGGGCAGCTCATGAACTGGGGAGGGGGGGTGAGTGAGGCCCTGTAGTGAGAAAATCAAGTCACAGGGCAGGACAGGGACAAGGTCAGACCCAATGCAAAGATAGCGCATCACAACAGATAGATTTTAATTGGTCGCCTACACTGTGTGCAGCAATCCTTGGCTTTCCTGGGCCTGAGAAGCGTTGCTGTAGCCTCTGCCTCCACCATCAGGGGCATTTGCCATGTGCCTGCATTCAGATTTCCTTCCTTTTATACAGGCACCAGACACGCTGGACTCAGGGCCCCCTCCTGTCCAGGATCACCACATTTCAATGTGCCCCCATCTGCAAAGACCTTGTTTCCAAATAATGTCACATCTGTAGGTTTCAGGTGGACATGAATATTGGAAGACATCATTTAATTCAGCATATCCTCATTGTTTTAAATACACTAGAATGGGGCCAGTGAGATAGCTTAGCAGACTAAGCATCTGCTTAGGCAAGCACAGGGACCGGGTTTGATCCCCAGCACCACATGCCAGGCCGGCCCCAACCCTGGGTGCATCAAGCTGGCTACCAAAACAAGGAGTGGTGGTGCAAGCCTGTAATTCCAGCCTGGGGAGGCTAAAAACAGGAGGATCTCTATGAGTCCAACCTGTATAATAAGACCCTGTACCGAATACATAAAAAATAAAATAAATAAGTGTATTAGCATGTATCCCAGGGACACCTGCTTTTCTAGTACATGTTAAATAAAACCAATAGGGAAGCTGGGCATGGTGTTGCACACCTGTGATCCCAGCACTTTGGGAGGCTGAGGCAGGAGGATCCCAAGTCCAAGCCCAATTTGGGCAGTTTAGTAATTTAATAAGACCCCTCTCTCAAAATAAAAAATGAAAAGGGCTGGGATGTAGCTCAGTGCAAAGGCTCTGGGTTCAATCCCCTGTACCCACCAGCACAAACCTATGGGTAAACATGTTGCACAGTTTTGTTCCGATTCATCATGTGCTGTTTGATTAAGTGTTAAAGCATATTTTATCAAGCGATATTACAAAATATTTCATTCTGTTACAGCCAATCTGCAGCTTATCTCATACACATATTAACCAATTAATTGAAAAGGGGCTGGGGAGATAGCTCAGTAGAATAAGTGCTTGCCTGGCAAGTGCAAGGGCCTGAG
>NDGM011181156.1:0-17084 GCA_002564305.1 Octomys mimax | reverse complement strand
ACTGGGACATTTATCAGGCTTCCGCCGAGTGTTATCCACCCGAAGGATGCTGGACCTGTCTACTTCCTTTGAAAGATTGATTCCTAAGTATTTCATTTTTTATGTTATTGTGAAAGGCGTGCTTTCTCTAATTTATTTCTCTGTGCACTCCTTGTTTGTATATAGGTGTTGATTTTTGAGGGTACACTGTGCAATGTGACTGCATTTGGTTATTAAATCTATAAGTCTCTTGGTGAAGCTTTGCACATCTTCTATGTAGAGTATCATATCATTTGTTATGGTTGTTGTCTATTTTTCACCCACAAGTCTCATGAAGTCACTGATGTGGACTTCTAGAGATTGTGATTCACTGATGATCTAATGCTGGGACTATGTGTGTGATTGCTTCTGGAATTATAGGTGTGAGTGCTACAACTGCCCTGGAGCAGAAATCCTAGATGTAGCATAAGGAAGGGAGAGAAGCTTGCTCACTGCCTCTGCCACTGCTGCCACTACTCCTCTCTTCTTTGCTCTTGATATTTTGCTGTTTTCCACCGCCATGAACTATTGCCCTCTGACATGTGCCACTCTGCCTGGGAGCCAGCCTAGTATGAACTGAAGCAAGCACAAATTGTGAACTAAATAAGCCTTCCTTTCCTTAATTTCGGTTGTCAGATATTTTGTCCCAGCAATGAGAGAAAAGTAAACAAGACATCATCAGGGAATAATGATAATTTTACTTCTTCATTTCCAATCATCATTCCTTTAATTTCTTTCTGTTGTCTACTTTCTCTGCTAATGTTTCCAGAACTAGATTAAATAGAAGTGGGGATAATGGATACCCTTATCTTGTTCCTGATTTTAAGGTAATGGCTTTCAGTTTTTGTCCATTTAGTATGATGTTGGTTGTCGTTTGAAGCAGATGGCTTTAATCAGGTAGAGGCAAAGACCATCTATTCTGATTTTCTGTAGTTTTTTTATTATGAATGATTGTTGGACTTTGTCAAAAGCTTTTCCTATATCTGTTGATATGATCGTGTGATTTTTTTTGCCTTTGGCTCTGTTGATGTGGTTTCTTATACATATGGTTGGTGTATATTGAACCATCCCTGAATTCCTGGAATAAATCCCACTTGGTCTTTTTTGTTTTTTGTATTTTTAGGGATGGGTCTATAGGATGTTCACTACAGGGTCTCACTACTAGATCAAACTATAGTGAGCTGCCGGTTTCCAGCCTCCCAAGAGCTGGGATTACAGGCACACACCATCATACCCAGTCTCAAGTGCTGTCTCAGTGTGCCTTGGGGGTGGGGACTGCAGGCAGGACTGGGGATTGAACCCTTGGCCCCTGTGCCTGCCTGCAGGTGTTTTAATCCACTGAACTATTTGACTGGCTCCCTTCTTGGTCTTGGTGTATAATTTTCTTGATGATTTGCCGCATTCTCTTTGCTAGTATCTTACTGAGGATTTTTGTATCTATGTTCTTTAGGGAGATTGGCCTGTAGTTCTCTTTTTTGCTTGGACCTTTCTCTGGTATCAGAGTAATAGTTGCCTCCAGGAATCAGTTTGGGATAATTGCTTTCATTTCAACTTCATTGCAGAGTTTGAGCAGAGTTGGCATTAAATCTTCTCTGAATTTCTTACAGAATTCAGCTGTGAATCCATCAGGACCTGTGTGTTACTTTGTTGGCATTTTTTTTATTACATTTTCAATTTCAATGACTGGTAATGTGTAATTCAGAATTTTTATATCTTCTTGATTCAGCTTTGCAAATTTGAATGTATCTAGGAATCTGTCCATCTCTTCTATATTTTTCATCCTGTGAAAGCAAAGATTTGGAAGTAGTTATTGATGAGTTTTTAATTTCTATGGTGACTGTAGTGATTTCACCTTTTTCATTCCTTACTGCATGAATTTGGATTCTTTATCCTCTTTTTTCATATGATTGGTTAGGGATTTATTGATTTTATTTATTCTTTCAAAGCACCAAGTCTTTGATTCCTTATTTTTGTATTGTTTTCTTGGTCTCCATTACATGTATTTTTGCTCTCATCTTTAAAATTCCTTGCCTTCTTTGGGATTTCTTAGGTTTTTGCCTAATTTTGCCCTTTTTGCCTAATCTGTGTCTTTGTGTTAGTAAGTTGTAAAAGTGCCCCATTGTTATTGTGTTATTGCTCATTTAAATTTTCCTATCTGTTAAAATTTGTTTTGTATAGTTGATTGCTCCTATAGTGGGTGTGCACATATCTATGATTGTTATTTCTTCCTTTTGCAGTTTTCCCCTAACAAATATGTAGTGACCTACTTTATCTCTCTTAAATTTGAAATTCACATTGTTAGCAACCAGAACAGCTACTGTTTTCTGTGTTCCAGTTACATGGAGAATTGTTTTCTATCCTTTGGCCTTCTGCCTATGAATTTATTTTTGAGTTAAATGTGTTTGCTTTTTTTAAAAATTAAGGGGCTGGGGAGATAGCTCAGTGGAATAAATGCTTGCCTGGCAAGCACAAGGTCCTGAGTTCAATCCCTGGTTCCACCAAAAAAGAAAAATTAAAAGTAATGAATTTAAAAAAGAGTATAAATTATAATTAAAAGAGAAAAATTATAAGTGATATAGATGTTCACTTTAAAAAGTAATACAAATTTCACAGTTTTTGTTGTAATACATAGTGTTGTCTTCCAACCAGCTATTCATATAGTCAGATATATTCATGCAAAGTTGGAAGAAGAAAGAAAAAAGACATGTTTAAGAAATTAAAAAGAGAAAAAGTTCATACAATTGAAAAAAAGGAGATGAAACAAATTAAAGCATTAACGGCTCCTTTCCACAGACCAGAAGAAATGCATAGCACAGTTGTCCAAAGCATCCTGCTTACATACATCAATATATCTCTTTCCCCCACTCCCTGTCCTGTCCTTCTTCTCAATTCAGTAACTCTTTCCTTTTGAATAAGTTCATTCCCCTTTATTGGTGTCTATTGCAGCCTTCAGATTCCATTTTTCTCTTTCAGGTTCTTATATTAAAGAGATAATATGATGTACAGAACATATTGTTGCATTTTGTTTCTTAATATACTCTGCCAGTCTGCTTCTTTGGATTGGTGAATTGAGAACATTTACATTGATTATTATAACATATGCATTGGCTTATATTTTCCTACTGTAGGTTCCTTACTTTTCCCCTCTGTTTAACTGCTTACTTCTTTCTAGAATATTTGTAAATATTTCCCCAAATAAGGCTTGAATTTCACAGCAAGTCAGTGCTGCACATCAGAGAAGTCTTCAGCCCTTTGATCAATTCCACCATGAACTTGGAAGGTCAAGGTGTTGATCTTCTTGGTGGCAATCATTTGCAGTTCAGAAAAAATCTGTAGAGACAACTCCATAGTGGAAGATTTATATTTGACTGATGTGGTATATTGTAAGGTATCCCACTGCAGCAAAAGGAGCAGCTGTTAATATTGTTTACACTTACAGTGACCATAATTCCATAACAGTTAAACACCAGCACAAAAAGTTTTATGAAATACCAGCTAAAACAAATGACAAAAGACATGCTCAGAATGGTGTCAATTGCATGCCAGACCTCAAAACTTGTTTGCCCAATATATAAGTACATGTGAAGCCAGAAAGTATAAAACAAGGCAAAGAGCTGGCATGCCACAAAGTTAACCTCATCCAGCAGCTCACTGAGCAGGTACAGGCTGATGGAGGCCACGGTGAGGTGGACAGGCTAGCCTGAGAGGCCCGTGCTACCATCCCAAAAGTGCTGATCAGCTTCTGGGCCTGGAGCTGCAACAGCTAGGCCCTTGCCCTGTCCTGTTCACTCTTGATCTTCTAGTTTGAACTCTGGGTGCTTGTAAGGATTTACAAGTGTTACAAATATCCCTTGGCTTTTGCAGTACCCACAAGCAAATATTGTTAGCAGAGCCTATATTTATTTTTGCAAATAAGAAATGTTTGTGCATTCTGAACTGTGATGCATGAAGGTAATTCTCAGTGGAAGAATTTCTCTTAAAGAGTTATCATACTACCCTCTGTTCCAAAATCTCTTTCCATTTCCTATCACCCTGTCCTAGGATGGCAAACCCTGAACCAAGCCTTCCTCTGTGTGAAGGGGAAAAATTTCAGAACAGCTGACCTCCCTTGAATGAAATACCACTTACACATTTATCTCTTTCAACTCCAGTATAAATTGTGTAATTATTAATGATCAAATAGTATAGAGAATGAACATGTAGAACTGATTTCAACAAGCATGAAGAACAACTGTGAATGTTCTCTCAGATTAACAGCACACTGGTGCAGCTTTCCTGGAATGTATGAAAAATGGGAAGGGGGATCAAGTGATTTCCTGGGGTTCTTTATGATCTGTTGCAGTGAGGAACAGATCTAGGTTTTCCTGCTCCATGGGAGCTGGGCAGGTCAGGTTAGTGGATTAACTGTATGCACACATATTCCTGGAAAGCATAAGTTCATTTGGGCTTTGGTAGAGAAGGTTGTACATCTCGGTCATCATTTCCTCCTGAAATTTCATACCAGAGAAATATTGCTTTGGAATGATGAATACACATGTGCTGTGCTCCATCCCCAGAGATGTGCTGTGACTGTCTTTTGGGATTTGCCACTGATTCAGATCATTGATAAGAATCCTGAGTTTAATTTTGCCATACTACTTTAAAAATCAGAGGCTGAAGTACTTATTGATATTACCTAACATTACCAATGGACAATAATGGAATTGTTTGTGCTTTTAAAATTGATTGATCCCAAGCAGGTTGTGACTCAGAGAAATCAACTGCATGTATAATCAGAGTGCCTTCAAGGATGAACTAGAATGCAGTTGATGGAAGTTATGAGAACAAGAAGAGTTGGAAATTGGCTTTGACTCACGCTGGACATTGGGGTCCTCTTATGAACCAATGTCATGCAGGAAAGTAGACTTAAATTAGTGTTATGTTTCATATGTACATCTAGACATGAGTAACACAGGATCTAATAGCTATTGAGGACTTGCTATATCTGAGCCATTGTTCAAGATGTTTACTTGATTAATCTCATTCAGCTCTCTCAGCAATGCTTTCTGGTGTGCATTAAGTCCATTTGCATTTGGCAGGTGTTGTGCTAGGCAAAGAGGTTAAGTGACATTCAGAGTCCTTGAATTCTTTGATATATCTATGCATATAAATAGGATTTGTAGGCTGGCAAGTTAGCTCAGCAGACTGTGCACCTGCTTTGGCAAGTGTAAGGACCAAGGTTTGATCCCTGGTCCTACATGTTGCACCAGCCTCACTCTGGGGCATGCTGAGCCCGTGACAGAGTCTGGAAATGGTGGCACATGACTTTAATCCTAATACTGGGGAGGCTGAAAATCCCAGGCTGGGGAAGATCACAAGTCTGATCTGCATAGTGAGTCCATGTACCAAATACACAAATGAAAAAAAGAAAAGAAAGAAGAAGAAATAGGATTCCCTTCTATTCTTTACATACATATGTTTTTGTGTTGGATTTGCATAGTTGGCTTTGCCTTCTCTTCCTCTGGCTAGATACAATGCACTGATGTTAGTCATTAAATAATGTATGCAAATCTTATCTTTATGGACCAAATACAATAAAATGTTTTCTTATTACACTTTAACTTAGAGAGCTTTGGAGAAGGTATTTAAATTCTTTGACCTCAGTTTCTACATGTGTACCACATATACATATATGGTTTTAGAACTACTAAGAGGCTCACATTATCACATTACAAAGGAGTAGAAGAATTCTCAGATATGAACACCCAATGTATAAAGATTCTTCAATGATGTGGTAATGTCCTACTATTACTGCACTTATCAATAAAAGAAAAATTACTCATTTCAAATACTTTTTTGCAGCAAAACCCCAGTGTCCCATTTAAATGTAATATAAAATGTAAAATTAGGAAAAATTCAAACACTATATCTCTCATGATAATGTTTTTTTTTAATTTGAGGAGAATTTTGTTCCTTTTTTCAATTATTCATCTGTCAAAACTAGCATTTATATTTGAGATTTTAATACTTTATGAAGTCTTCTTTATATCACACTGTGGAATTCTCTAATATTGTGGATAAATCCATATGATCTGGATTTCCAGGGCTGTATGGTATTCTTCATCTGACTTCGGTAAGTATCTAATGTCTCTTTCCCTATCATAGAGTTTGAGGCTACAAACTCTCCTGGTGATGACTATTCTAAATCCTAGCCCAGAATCGCCTGTGATCCCTCATTACTACTGTGTGAAGCTCCTTTGATACTAAGTTAGGCAACTTTGGAACTTTCTCACACGGTATAGCAGATTATGGGCATTTTAAAGTAACATTTATTTTTAGTTTTGGTGATCAGCTTTGATAATTAATATCATAGCTAATATCCACTGTTAGCAGTATTCTAAATGTTTTCTTCTACTCTGTAATTTTTGCTCTCACCAGTGCAGAGACTTAGAGCCATTAAGAGCCCACTCTGACCTGTGGACAGATAATTGAATGTAGCTCACATGAGAATTAAGAAAGTCCTCTATAGTATAGTATAGTATAGTATAGTATAGTATAGTATAGAATAGTATAATATAGAATTCATCATAGTACGTAGTAAACAGTAGACATCTGATAGCTACTATTAATTTTTAAAGATATATATCCTTATACTTTGCATAGAAATCTGAAATTATTTAGTGAAACACATTCTTATAAAACAGATAAACTTATCCAACAAGGGAATATGTCACAGATAAAGATCAGATGCCATGTCCATAGGAAAACTAAGAGAAACTGTTCTGAATGTTTTTCTGACAGAGATATGAATGTGGGAGGAGACAGAATGTTCACCTTGATTTAAATATTCACAACATAGCAAACGTCACAGCATCACATGTGACTCCATAAAGATGTGAAATCTTTATGTCATTTCTAAAATGGCAGGTGATACGGATAGCTCAGAGCAGACCATGTAGCCAGATCTTCAACTAGCTGTGAAGTGGGGCTTCTATCCCTAGGTTCTCTTTCAGCACTGTGTTGCTTCCCTGAATGGGGCAGCTGTGCTGAGCTCTGATGAAGTTTAGGGCTGAGAAGGATACATAATCCTCCTCTGGTCTCAGAAATGAACTAGGGTAGCTCAGGATGACCCACGAGGTGATTCTGAGATCATCCAGCACCATCGTTTATAGGAGAAGCCAAGCATCACAACATTGTACAAATAGAGAGAGCAGCATCACCTGTCCTACTATGTACAAGGCTGATCATTTCACCAGCTCTGAGATGAATGGGGAAGGAGACGGTCCTCAGAGTAACCTATTTCCATGAGAGAAGCAAATGGGGTGGAAGGGAAGTACAGAGCTCCTAGCGCCAGGCAGCTTGGGTTCAGAGTCCAGCCCTGTTGCTTATTGGCTGTCATGGCTATCACAGTTATTTATCCCTTGCTGCCTCAGCATCCCCTTCTCACAAGAACCTCGCTTACCCATTCTGAAGAGAGCAGACACATGTCAGTGATACACACTCACAAAGGCAGGCAGATTGCCCACTTTGTTTACAAAATGGGAACAACTACAGTGATGCCACAGTTGGTCACACTTTTAGATGAAGATGAAAGACTAATGACTTAGTGATAAGTCAGTGAGTGACCTGATATGTATATATGGAAAAACCAGATGCATTCCAAGCCCTCATGTGAAATGGGGGAGGATGTCTCTAGTTTGGGACCAATCAAGATTTGTTTCTGTGGCATTTTCCCAGTTTCAGACAGACTTGGATTTAAATTAAGACTATTAAACTGTAGTCCCTGACACTACCCATCTGTGTACTGTGGATAATTATACCTATTGGTAAAGGTCCTTAGTAGATCTTGGGTTGCCTAGTAAAGCAGAATCTCAGTTCCTGCCCATCAGATTCATCCTCCTGGCACATAAATAACTACCTAATATGTCATTGTTGCTTTTGCACATGCATGAGCAAGCATTTCCACGGTGGCATGAAGCACACGTCAATACTATAGAGGACTTTCTTGTTCCAACCACAGTTATTTATCCTACCCACTAACTCCAGGACAGAGGGTATGCTGACATCATTTTCCAGAAACAAATTAAGGCATAGAGAGGTTAAGCATCTGAGGTCACCCAGAGACTAACTTCCAGATCCAAGATTGAAATCTAGGCTCTCTAGTCCTGAGTCCATGTGCTTAACACATTGTCCAGCTGCTGGAGACTGGTGGTGTGTTGGAGTTGGTGTCGCTGTGAACACTACTGCAGAGCTGAGCTCAAAGGACAAGTGGCACACTGGACATTTCTCCATGGACACTGACTTCCTCCAACTAAATGAACCTGAGCCTGAAATTTGAGGCCTTGATGAGAACAATGATGTGGGCCTCTTTATTTGTCAAGGGGCTATGCTAGAGTCAGTACTCCAAGGAAAGAGACATAAATCACCTTTCCAGGGACAGCATTAGAAAGGTCATGTTAATCCCTTGGCTTCCATCAGCTCTGAAGGTCAGGCCTTATGTGTTATGCTCCTCTCATCTTATTGTCAATTCAGTATCATCACACTGAAGAATCCACAGCTCAAGGAACTGTTTTGATAGTTTTTATTTACTCTGCCTACCACACAAAACAAAGCATGGAGTTCAATAGCCAAGAAGGCTGTGTCATGGGGTAGAGGGAGACATGTGGGGGTGACCTGGCTCAAGGGTACTTGGCTCCTGATTGGAAGTGTAGAGTTGTTCACCTGAAGGTTGGGAGGACCTGGACTAGCTGGAGGCATTATGGGGACTGAGGACAAATGGGGTTGGGGTAGCTGTGGGCTAAACCTTGCTGCGACACAGTGAAGTTGGGAAAGCCCTATATGACAATGGTAGAATAATGCGCATATGGCCTTTAGGTGCTGGGGCTAGCAAAATGGTATTATCTTTAGCAGACTTTGATGGAGACAGGAAGCAGTGGCGACTCCATGACCCTGCACGCTTCCTCTGTCAGGTGCTCTTCCTGTCCCTATAAACAGCTGAGGGTCTGCACAGACAAAGGGTGATGAAGGCTCCATGGAGGGCGCTCTTGAGCAGCAGCAGGAGGTAGGTGTAGTAGGCAGAGGTGCTGGTGAGCTGCAGGCTCAGCAAACCTAAAAGAGGTCAGGTGATGAGTTTCAGCTGCAAGTGCGACAGCATGGGAAACACCATGAGGAGGTGTCCCAGGTTTCTGATGACCTTCACAGAGGTGATGCCACTGACACACCCAAAGGTCAACATGCTCCACTCCCACCAGGATCACTGAGGGAAAGAACTGGCTTGTACCTCAAGCTCATAACAACCCGGGATAAATTTATTTAGAACTCTATTAATAGCAATTTTGTATAGTTTCCATAATGGATTTCAGTAAAGGCAAAAGAATGTGTGATAACTAAGTTGTAACTTTTATTCATTTCAACCACATCATTAAGTAATAATCAGAGATAATGTAATTAACTATTAGCTAAATGGCAAATGGTATTGACAGCTTTACATATACAGTTTTAATTTTAATGCTTGTAACAATCTATAAAGCAAAAGGGGACTATTTCTCCTATAGTCTCCTATGAAAACCAGTTGCTTATTATACCAATATCTAGGAGATTGTGGATTAAAACCCTATTCTGAAACATGCAGGCATTCAGATTGATTTGTTTTAAGCCAGGAAAGGTCAAAGTGAAGACAATCAGGAAGCAAGACATGGCCTCACATGACATACATCTTACCATATGCAATTTTCAAGCAAGCTTCTGGTTCTGAAGTAACTAGAAAAATAAGAGCAGATATTCATCTGTAATTATTTCTTTTTATTAGAATGCATGTGTATCTAAACATATCAATATGTACGTAATCCATTGATAGACAAGGACAATCATTAAAAATACAATCCTTACAAACCTCACTGCATGCCTTTCTGTAGCTGTCACCCTTGTATTATGAAAATGCTAAGTTCATAAAGGGCAATTTAGCTTTGTCAAAACTGAAATATAATGCTCAAATCTATGTAGTTTTCCTCTGTATTGGTAACTCCTCACTGTACATGGAGCAAAGTAAGCAGTCCACAAATGCATTTTTCATGGAAAAATAAACCGAAATTGGCTGATTTCCAAGCATCCAGCAAAAATCTGTCCTATTCTAGCATGGGCAACCGAATCACACACACGTAAGATTTTAATTTGGAGAAAATCATCATCTCAGCAGAGGAAAGCAGCCAGCCCTTGCAAATCACACATCAGCATTGTCCAAACTCATGCACATGATTTGTTAATGGTCTGGAAGCTTTGCACAGGATGATGTCAATATTAATGGAACCTGATGCATATGCAGTGATCATGGCTGTGCCGCACATTGTGTTGAGTGCTGTACCAGTGTTATTTTGTTTAATTTCCCAATAAAGCATAAATAAGCTACGTTCTTGTCCACCCTATATTATGCATGAAGAAATAAAGTTTGGTGAGTGTGTGTAGATCCTTTGCTGAGAGCCATAACAGTGAACAGCACAGCCTACATTTAAGAGATATTGTGGGGGATTAAGGGACATAGGGCATATAGAGAGTGCACAGTAAAAATGATCTACGGAAACATATAGATAATACTCATAGAGAAACAACAGAAAATCACTAGTGTGGACACTTAATTAGCTTCTCTATTAGCATCTTAATTACTCTTAGTCAATAGGCCTTTTGAATATAGGAGTTCAGCATTTTAGTAAAATTTTTTTTCACAGATGGAAAGATAGGTCACATTACCTTTTACTTCTCTGAATAAATATTAAGATGAGAATTTTATTTATTTGTAATTAAAAAGAAAAAAATGTAAATATCCTTACAAAGATGCAAATCTTTCTAAAATGGGTAGAGAATCAGTGTCATGACGGTTGTTCTGGTTTATCCATCTTCTGCTAGAAGTGCTCTTCTCTTTATGGACGGGATTCTGGTCTCTGCATTCACATATCTACAGCGTTGTTTTATTGTTTGTGTGCTAAGAAATGCACTGGAAGCCTAGTTTCTTTGGGAAAGTCTCAAAAATTAAAATGCGAGCATGCTCAGGTCTGAATACCATAGTAGCTACATCAGTTGACTTTAGTAGTTTACAAATGTCTCTTTTTATCTTGTGATGTCATATAATAAATGATAAATGAAAACCCTTACCACCAGACATTGGTGAAAGTCCAAAGAATACTAAGTTCTCTGTCTCTATTAAGATGGACCACAACTTTGGAGTAGACTATTTTTAATTTCTTTCACTATCACTTCATTACTTTTTCTTTTGAAAGGATTTCTTTTAGCTTTTACAAAGAATTAAAAAGCAGGGTTAGAAGTATGCTGTCGGAGGACATTCACAGAAGCTTTCTCAGCTTTGTTGTTCTGAGTCTGCCTCACAAGACACATTAGCTAGAATCCAGAGCCAAGTAAGACCTCATAAAATTGGAACTTCACTCCAGGACAGTAATTGTCATAGGAATTACTACACATTTTTTCTTTCCTTGATCACAAGAAATTGCCTAAGAATAATTGGGTACTTAGGCACAGGGTTTATGTTAGCCTTGCGCTTCACACACTCCCCTCCTCAGGTTCTGAGCAATAGAAATAGAAAATAGGGACTCTTCTGGTATCTTCCTGTGAGAAATTGGGAAAAGAGTTTCCACTCTTCACTGCCACGCATCCACTGTGGGATGCTCACTAGACCCTCCTAGACTCCTCTCCCACATTCCCACTCAGGGCCGGCATAGGCTAATGGTACAGGAGGTGTCTGTGCTTCTGGCATTTTCATAGAGGAAGAAACATGTCCACAATGGAGAAGGAAATAGGTTTGTATACGTTAGCTTCACCCACCCTTAAATTATGGAATTTTACCAATTGTGACTCATAAGTAAGAATCAGAAAAACATAGGGCAGCTAAAGAAACCGCAGCACCTAATGTTAGCCTCTGTTTTGCTGAACTGGGATCTGGCATTTTTGTATGGGCCTTATTTTTTCACTAAGGACTTATTGTTTGTAGGATAAACTTCATGCCTAGCAATATAAAAGTTGGTGGCATTGTTGCAGGTCGCTGAGCTAGACATAAATATTATAGGCAGTCAGACAAGCCCTCAAGGAGACAGAATGGAAGACAAGATGACTTTGCAACTTTGGGAGAGACAGACCCCTGCTGTGGGCCAGAGCTCAAGACAAAGGAGTAAACAAATGCAACCACATACCTCCCTAATGATAGGCATCAAGATTGATATTCTAAACAAGTCTCTCACCTTAAAGATGCCTGGAAGCCTCTAACCCAGCCCACCTACAGAAAAGCACCTGTTCTGTTTTCATGTCAGCAGGCCATGCCCACTTGTGAGGTGACTTGTTTCCCCATCTGGTCCTGGATTTAATCAATTTTACTTGAGTGTTGTGCTTGTAATCTTATTGCTTGCCCATAGTTTTGTCCTACCACATGCCCAGCTATCAGGTTCCCATGTTTTCCACTTTAGACTCACCTCAACACATGGCTTTGCTCTATAAAAATCCCTAGAAAAGGAAGCTTCCCACCCCCAATAAATGTATTCTCTTCTTAACTTTCGTTGTTCCTAAAATTCACTCTTCAGTTTTAGAGGACATGAACTCAGCCCAGGTATCTTTCAGGTTGGGAGTTTCGTCCCCCAATATCAGCATTGCTTGCTGAAAGTTGCCTAATTGTTCCCACTCGTAAGTCACGCGGGTCATCAAAAATACAAACTGCTTTTAGCATTTAACGTGTAGTACAGTAGGTGTCTTCATGTACATTGTTTGACTTAGTCCATATGTCAATTCTAGGAACAGCTCCATTTCCTTGGTGCCATCCCATAGGACAATAAAATGGGACAGGCTCTGGAGAACATGCAAAGAAAAGGACACTTATGCTTTCTTTGTTTAAGTTAAATTCTAAAAGATTATGTTGACACAAATTTTTTTAATTGTTGCATTAGTCAAAAATATGGGGCCAGGGAGATAGCTCAGTGCAGGGTCCTAAGTTCAATCCCCAATACTACAAAAAAGAAAAAATATATATATAGAGAGAGAGAATACAGGCTAGGATATGGACCAGTGACACAGTGCCTGCCTGCCAAATTCAAGTTCCTGAGTTCATTTCTTAGAATGAAGAGGGGAAAGGAAAAAAAAAAAAAATATATATATATATATATATATATATGCAATTACTCTCAGAGATAATTCTTAAAATACTCCCTCTCGCTCTGATCACTGTTAATTTGTCACTCATGTCACTTTCTGAAGTAGTTCTGAAAGTCTCGTTTTGTGAGTGTCTTTATGAGTTATAATGAAAATGTAATGGATGCTCTTGGCAGGTGCCATCCAGTGGAAGAGCCCGTGTATGATAATCTCACCATGTGTCTTTGTCAGCCTTATTAACTGGGTCAAACACTGACCCACATCAGGCTCTTCCCTAAAGTCAACACAAGATATGAAAAGTTATTGTTTGAATCAATTCAAAATATTCAGGCAGCCATGACTGTGAGACTAGACACTCATGGAAGAGGATTTCCAGTCCTCCTTTACACAGTGGCAAAGATGAAGGGACAAGGGTGCATTCAGGGAGGATTAATAGTGATGTGTATTTTAATGTAATAATTTTTATTGAAATTTATTCATGTACTTTGTAATCTCACTTCAGATTTTTATTTTCATTAATACTTAACAGTTGATAATCCCTTTCAAGCAGGATTTCAGGAAGGTTGTACTTATATGCACGTACCTTTCTTTATTGGAGGGAAGACAATCTTCTGATCAACCCCCCCTTTATTATTCTCATGTTTGACAATCAATGTGTGCTCTTCGGTCATCGCTTCTCCAGCCACAGTCGCCCAGCTAAGTTTCATGTAGGTGCTGTTAATCTTTACTGTGTCTCCCTGCTGGGACTGCAGAAGGCCATCATGATCCTTTTCCTTCCAATACACCTTAATATCTTCAGGAAAAAACTTCTCCAGGAGACAAAGATAGGTCCCAGCTTCATCAGTATTTGTTTCACTCAGTGAAGGCAGAAACATAGAGGGCTTGGGGGAAATGTCTTCATCAAACACTTTATCTGTGGAGGAAAGACACATCAGTGAGGAGAATGATTAGAAAACAATGCTGGTGTGGTTTGTAAGTACTGCACGTACTGTACTGTTACAGGAAGGCAAGCTGCCCCTGCATGGGTGCCCGTGTAGTGGCCTTTCATCAACTACTGTGGCATTATACTGATGATTATCATTGCTTTATAGATAAGAAAACAAGATCAGTAGTTAAACACATTGTCAAAATCACCACTATTAGATGGCACAGACTACAACAAACACCTTGCCTTTGTCTTTTCTGCACATGTCCAGATTGGCGACGATTCTGAACTTCAGAAATAAGGCTTCCAATATTCATGAATACATTCACTTTTCTACACTACACTTGTTTTCTCACAGTGGATTGTGTTTTCCTGGTGTATGTCAGGGAACAGGCAGGAGTGTAGGTCACTGCTTCATAATCTCTACCGAGGGGGTGTGAGGTCCCTGGTAAAATGCTTCCCTTCCCCTCCTTTGTCATTTGTGCTTGCTGGCCAAGTAACTCATGCTCTGTGTGCAAATCTGTCCTATTCATTCTTTTCCAGGATAAACTCTGAGTATCTCATGTCTCTTAGAGATAAGTGCTAGGAGAAAGATTTTAATTTTTTAGTAACAACATGCTTTGACTTCTCTTAATGACTATATGCTTTCTTGTGTACTAGTAGTCTATCCAGTGGACCTTTGAGCTTCAGTGTGGATCCTACGTCCATCCCTAAAGTTCCTGGAGTTCTCCCAATTGATCTCTATCATTATTCAATCTCTCTCTCTCTCTCTCTCTCTCTCTTCTTTTCCTTTTTTTTTTTTGTGGATTCAAGGATTGAACTCAGGCCTTTGCACTTGCCAGGCAAGCGCTTATTCTACTGAACCATTTACCTGTCCCCAACATCTAACTTTTTCATTTGAACTATTTTATCATTTTGGAGACAGCAGCATTTAAAACTGCACTTCCAAATTATTTGCAGTGTGTTCAATTCGGAAACAAAATCGCAGCACTGCCATAACTTCTGTTAAACAGTTGGCTTACTTTCAGAAATTTTTTTCTGTTAATATAATCAAATGATACATTTATCAAATATTTGTCTTGCTTTAGCAAATTTTCACCAAGAGCACATTTTATTTTAGTATTTAATTTGAAATTTAGCATCACTGCAGATTCTCTAGCGATGTGCTTTTCATTTCTCAGTTGCTTTAATATGAACTGATCTTATTAAGGACAAAATCCACACATAATTTCGTATCTGTAACTTGAATCTTACTATCTGTTTCAAATTAATTAGTGTATATCTTATTAATCTTTGGAGTTTGGCCATACTCCTCTACTTAAATTATATATTATGTATAATTTATATATTTTTATATATAATTTGTTGCAAAAGAAATATCAAAAATAAAATATAGCATCATCTCTTTACAAAGACGTAGCATGTATATCTTAACCAGTTATCAATTTATATTTAGTTGAAGGCCTGAAATTAAAAATGCTTGAATTCTTTCTAAATGGATCTCTAATTAAAATTTGAATAGTTTGCCAGTATTTCCTTGGGTTAGTGTAAAGCACATATAATCATTCAACAGTTAATTTCTTATGAAAATTGATGAAGTAGATTGTTCATATAAAAAGAAAATGGAAAAAGTTCCTCATTTCTGCATGTTGTAGCAAAACTCCTGAATTTCATATAGAATCAGTAATAATAAATATTAGTATTATTAACATGATACAAATCTGATTAGGCAATGATATCATAATGTTAATTTCATACATCTTATCTTTATTGCACATAGAAACAAACTGTATAACTATACAACTTCATACATTATTTATTTTTTTAGTAAAGGTCTCCAGGTTCTACAAGGCCTCACTATGTAGATTGGACTCATAGTGATCCACCTGTGTTCAGCCTCCCAAGAGATGGGATTACAGGCGCTCGCCACCACGCTCAGTCTCAGTGGCCATCTCAGCACACCTGGGGGTGGGGCCGGCACGGCAGGCCCCGAGGGATCAACCCTCCAACCCCTGCATCTGCCCTAGCAGGCGCTTTAATCCACTGAGCTATTTGGCAAGCCGTGTTACCAACAAATGTTGACTTTAGAAAGATTATGAATTAAGAAAAAAGAATTAATCATCAAAGCACATAGAAGAAAAATGATTCTTTTCAAAATGTGTTTTAATGAGATTTTTCTTTCTGAGTGATGTAAAAGTTCACGAAAGGGAAACAAATGCCCACAGCTGCAAGTTCGTGCATGACTAGCTGTGAAGACGACCTTCCGCGTGCACACTTAGCTTAGTCAGGCTGAAACTTCTGGAAAACGTTTACTCTGTAGATGTCATGGGCTAGAAACGATTCGGCCACGTGGAAATGAGCTAGAACCTTACTAGGAAAGATGATTGTGTGAGGTTCCAGGCCAGCCTGGGCTATATAGTGAGCCCAAGGTCATTCTGAGACACATAGCAAGCAAGAGCTTGTCTAAAAACCATACTAGTAAAAATAACCTTACTGAACATCTGTTATGTTTACACAATGAGTCAAGAACTTCCGGGACACTATGAAAAACACTTCTTATATTACTTTGCTGGGTGAATGCTAGGACCCCCTTTTGTAGTTTAGGAAACTGATATCAGAGACTACTCTAACTCACTAAGGAGCTCCAGGTCTGCCCTGAAAAGCCCCACCTTCTACAGAATACCTGACCAGGAGAAAAGAGAACGTGTCCGCTGTACTGAGTCCAATATAGTTTTGATTTTATTTGTAACAGTGAACTTGCCCTAGGCCTAAACACTTCAGCAACATTACTTCAAATATTTTATATGAGCACTATATAGAAGCTCACTTGTATGCAAAGCCAAATCCTATTAGAATATTGACTTCCATAATCTTGTATATTTGCCCTTTAGTATTTATATTAATATTTCTCCTCAGATTTCTACATAAAATCTCCATCACACATCATTTATTTAATCAGAAAATCATTACTGTTACTCCAGGAAGACACTTTTCACCTGCCCTCTCCTACCTTGGAAGTGCT
>NDGM011181153.1:0-14628 GCA_002564305.1 Octomys mimax | reverse complement strand
TTTGCTTTTCTCATTGTTGTCTTCTCATTCTGCAGGCATGAGGCAAGAAGAAACTTGCCAAGCTGCTGTGCCAATCTTCCCTTTCTTGACCCTGAACCTCAGCAAGCCCAGTTGGCCCTGTATGTCCTCATCAGACCAGAGCTTCTAATGCTAGATACAGTATGGTCCAGCTCAGCTTCCTTCAAAAAGTACTTTAAAGAGGCAGGGCATGGGGTGAATTATGCAGCAGAAGTACATTGCCTTACAGAGGCCAAAAGTCCAAAATCTGTGCCAGAGGGATGACTCTCATGTAGGCTGAGGAGACACTGGGCACTCACCTCCAGGTGGGTTCCATTCTTGGTGTTCTCCACCTACAAATGTGTAACTCCAGCCTCTGCCTCCACCTGCACTTGACCTCTCCCATCTCTCTCTCATTTCTGAGGTTCACTCTACATTCGTGATTATTTTACCCTGAGATTTACATTTGAAAAAACCTCATATTCTGAGGTTCCTAGTGGCCATGCATTTTGGGGATCTATAGTCCATAGCCTTCTCTGGAACCCCTGAAGCACTCAGAAGACTCTCAAATATGGCAACTCACCCCTTTCCCTGCTGTAGGACTGCTCTGCCTTGGGAGCTCCAGCAGAGCTCCTCCAGCTGCCTGGCCACAAACCTTGTCATCTCTGAAATCCCGTTCTTCACATCAGGTGTACAAGCAGATCTTCTTAGCTCTCTCCAAAGGATTTAACCCTTAGCCAGTGTCCCAAATCCAGTATGTTCTCTCTGTTCCCTACCAGGAACCATCTGGACCATTGCTTTCGTACTCTACATAGTCTCCCTGCCTCACCATCCAACCTCCACCCACAGAGGACTGAGACTTCTAATGCTGTGCACATTGTAGTCTATCCTTGTCCCTTCCAGACACCAAAAATCCTTCCAGATAAACTGTATATCTGCACTAGGACTTACAGGGCTTTACCATAATGCCCTACCCTCCTGACTGGCTCCCCTCTTTACTGTTTATACCAGTCACCCTGGCAATTATGTTAATCCTTGGATTTGCTGAGCCTGTTCCTGATGCAATGCCTGGCTTGCTTGCTGGTAGTTTGCCAAGCAAACTACCTTTCACATCCTTGGATTTCTTTGACCATCTTGTGGACAAGGGCTTCCTGCTCCATCCCAGGTCTAAACCTGATGTATTTTCCCCAATACATGTCCCTGCCCCACGTTTGTGTGCCCCAGGATACTAGGTCCAGCAGAGAATGAGGAGACCTATTCTGTTCGCTGCTCTCTCCTATATTTGGTGCAGGGCCTAGTAAATTGCTGGTGTTCAAAAAATATTTCGTGATGAATAAATGAAGCAGTGATTGACATGAAAACTGAAGAATGTGGGTGTTTGAAAAGCTTATCTCATTTTTTTGCAATAATCTGTAGACCCGATCTTGTATCAACCTTTAGTTGATGATAGATAGGGTGAGACACAGCAATCTGGGGCAAACCAATTTTGTGATTTGTCATCTAGAAAGGGGAAGAGGTTTTAACTTGAAAGAGAAAAATAGTAGATGTCCTTTTGCAGAGCACTTGGGCAATGCTTCCTTGGTGGCCAGGCAATTTCCTCTCTAACTTCACTGTACTCAAGACCGTCTTGCCAAATAAAACCTTTTAGTTTGGCAAAATATACAAAGATTTTTCTGGCTCTAGGACAGACGCATCTCAGGGAAATTAATGGTATTGTTACTAGACTTTGAACTTGCTTTTAGAACTGAAATTTCTTCTCTTGATACATCACCAGAGGACACAAACCTAAGAAGTGGAAATACATGAAAAACAAATGTTAAGCAGTGTAAGGACACAGAGGACAGGTGTTATTCGATAAGTGACACAAAACTCAGGCTCTTCCTGAAACAGAAGATGCTAAAGCTTAAACATTAAGAGCAAAAGCAGAAGAGCTACATCAATATTTGAATCTTGACTCTACTGGGTATTAACTTGGTGATTTGTGGAAATTACTCAACCTCTCAATCTATTTCCTCAAATGAGATGATGGGAACATAGGTACCTTAAAAGTATACATTAAACATACAGTAAATTTTGAAAGTTGAATAGTAGGTGGAGAAGCAAACAGGTCACTCAAGCCATGCTAAGACACTGATAACACAGATCTAGTTCTCTCCTGCTCTAATTTGGTAGAAGACTGCTAAGAGAGCCCACTGCACCACTAACCCCAGTTCTAGACTGCAGCTGCTGACCCGAGGCTAATGATACCTTTCAGGAGTCATTTCTTTGGAAAGGGGGCAGGAAATTACTCATCTAGGCATAAGGTTTATAGATATAAACTTCGTGTAACATACATAATAGCTGGTATACAGAAATTTCAAAATGTGGTAAGTGAGCTATAGAGGAATGGAAAACAAAGTGGAAATAAAACATCCCCAAGAGCTGAGCTGGCTGAAAGGAACATAAGGCCAACTGATAACATCAAGTCTCTATACTGGTTACTTTACAGAAGTCAAAAACATCTTCTGGGTGGAAGAAAGAAAAATCCTTGCGCTGTTGTTACAGGGAGGGAAGGAGACAATTCCAGCTCAGACTTTCATCTGAGGCCCACTCTATTCCTCCACAGAGAGCTAGTCAGCACAAGCACAGTGCTGCAAGGAGTCTGGCCTTGGCCCAAAGTTCTGTAGGAGAATTGACCTCCTCCTTCCCATTTGTCTGCAATTGGCTGCTCCTTATTCTTAAGGATCAAGCTCAACACAATGCCTTTCACTGCCATAAAATTCACCCTAGACTACAGCATGGCTGATTCAAGAGCTTTGTCTACCAAACCTAGCACCACAGAATATGCCACATTCATGGCTGAAAGCCAACCTGGATTCTTTAAAAGATGCTGCTGATTCATGGACTCTTTCTATAGGAAAGGGTACATAGGGTCCTCTGGGGGTTACAAGTCTCCTTTTCTAATCCATAGTAAATCACAGGATTCTCACTCTAATCCACAGGGTACAACAGGGCTCCCTCTTTGACTCACAAGACACCCAAGGTCTCCCACTCTGATACTTACTAGATGCCAGGATTCCTGATCCAGTGTAATAAGGGGATCTGTAGAGTCTAGTGTGGTCTTGATGACCCTCAAGTTCCAAAGTGACAGGTCTTTGGATTTATCAAGAACATCCAGTGCCTCCAGGGATTCTCCTTTCTCCATGCTTCCCACCCAGTAGCACAACTTATTAACAGAAGGCATTCTCCAAGACTGCTATCTCATCAGAGCCAAGCACTCAGTCTACCTCTTAACTCTGACTCATCTTGAGGCAACTCAGCTGTTAACCAGAGAATAGTGCCTCCTATTATAGAGGGAAACTGGCACCCCCTACTTTGTGGAACCTTGCATCTGGATCTCATTCCTATTTTTAATTCTCCAGGAGTGTCCCTGCAGTTGAGGTCAACTTCCTCCTAGAGAAGCGAAAACCATTGATGTGGATGCTGCTGGTTACACACAGCAACATTGCCTCAAGATCTTCAGTGCCAACCTGGATTGGGGTTGGGGAGAGAAAGCTCAAGTTTTATTTTATAACACACTTTCTGGTGACAGGTCCCTTTCAATCATTTAGGGCTGAGATGCTGGAGGTTTCCCCAGGGCCTCACTCCATGCTCTCCTCTCCACCATTCCCATGTACTCAAGCTAAACAGAAGGCTTCCCCCCTCACTTTCCTCCAGAAACCACTACTGTAGCTGGTTGTGGTGGAAGGAGGAGTGTCCATTGTCCTGAGTCTTAGATAAACTCTATGAACATGGATCTCATAGGGAAGGGTTTATGGCATCCTGCCCTCCTTCCTGCAGAAGCCAAACTCTGTTTGTCTTGTGGTTGGCCTTGGGTGGGACCAAGTCCCCTCCCCCAGAAGCAGAGGTTTAACTGCTCTTCCCACAGGAGTGGAAGCCTTCTGCCTAACTGACAGAAATAGACAACGAGTATTTAGGTCTGCTTCTGAGTCACGATCACCACCTGCAAGACTGTGCCCTTGACAGGGCTCTGGTCTCCAGGTTCCTGTACTGTTTCCCAACCTTCTAGATCTCCAGATAGACTCCAAACAAAAGAGTGGCCCCTGAATGTGACTTCCTGGTGCTTGAGGCTCCAGCCCTGGAAGTGATGTGCCAGTCCACACATGCACTCCAGGGAGTTTTTAAGCTGTAGCCACCTTGATCCTCCCCCACAGATAGCAGCCAACTCCTTCCTACTGGTTCTATCAATTTGGCCTGGTCTGTGCACCCATCTCCTAAAGGGGATCCCTGCTTTTGGTTCAACTTTCTTGTTTGTCTGTTTCCTATACTCTGGAGGACTCAGGAAAACTAAGTTTTTCATTTCACACAATTGCAGCTTCTTGTTATGATGGGAAGAACACTCTCTCATCGCCCCCTACACTTTATGAAGCAGAAATCTGGCTTACTCTTAATTCTAAACACTCCATGACTCAAGGGGATATGACAAATATAAATACACTTTGATAATGTGTCCATTTTCCCTCATTCTTGAGACTGAGAAAAGTCCAGAAGGGCTAAGGAAGTGACTAAAAGAGCCTAAGCTTACAGCTAGAAGAGTACATGAAGTCTCAAGAGTGCAGACCATTCCCAAGGGCAAAGAGGGCCACATGGTCACACATAGGCCAGAACCCTAGAAGCACAAGCAGCCAAAGTTGCAAGTCAAGGAAACAGACATAGAGAGTAAATCAGTAGAGTTAAAGAGCAAGAATTGGCCAGTCAGATAGCTCAGCTGATTAAACACCTGCTTAAGCAGATGTAAGGACCAGGGTTCAATCCCTGGCATGCCCTGCCAGCCCCACCCTTGGGGCACACTGAGACAGCAAGTGAGACTGGGTGTGGTGGTGCTCACCTGTAACCCCCGCACTTGGGAGGCTGAAAACAGGGGGATCAGTGTGATTCTGATTTATGTAGTGAGACCCTGTACTAAATACATTTTTAAAAATTTAAATAAAGTACAAGCAGTACAAGGCTATGGGGCCGACCCTTGTCACTTCCATTTTGTAGTTCTTAGGATGTTGCCCATGTATATTCCTCTGCAGCCCAGTTCACACCAAAGTACAGAGATGCCTGCTGTTCCCAGTGGGTGATCCTGAGCTCCAACTTGGAGAAGCGATGTACTCCAGGGACCCAGCTACATTTTAAGGAGGATATTCACAAAGACCAACCCCCAAAGCAGCACAGGAATCATCCATCTGGGGGCATAAAAACTGTTGCCCAGCCTGGTGTGTTGGCACACCACTGTAATCCGAGCACTTGGGAGGCTGAGGCAGAAAGAATGCCATGAATTCAAGCCAGCCTGGGCTACATAGGCAAGTTCAAGTCCTGGCTGAACTAAATAGTGAGACTGTCGCAAAACAAAAGCAAAAACTGTTGCCTAAAGAAACAATTCCTATAATGCTTTTATGGGAATTTGAGCTACATGCATACATGAATATATTAACTAAAGTTTCTTACCAGAATCTCAGCATCAAATGTTATATATGAAATATTTCATTGCTTGGCTGGCCAAATAGCTCAGCACCCTGGGACTGCTGTGTGGCCCCATCCCCAGCACTTGGGAGGCCATAAACAGGCAGATCACCGTGAGTCTGATCTAGTAGTGGGACCCTGAACACCCTATAAGCCCTTCCTCCCAAAAAAGAAAACTTCATTGCTATTAGGATCAACTATACACAGGTTTCCATTTGAACTAAGAGCAGTATTTCAGGTTGCAGGTCCACAGATTCCAAACCCATCCTTATCTGGTGCTTAGTTCCTGTACCTAAACACCACATTACATAGACATAAACACACACACACACACACACACACACACACACACACACACACACAGAGTCATGTCTCATTTAAATTTTCTAGAATCAGAAAGCATCATGCATCCTAACATCTCACACAGTGAATGCATTTCAAGGGCAGCAGAGTCATGTGGTTCTGACATGATACTCATTTCGGTTTCTGTCATAGATCTTGGCTTATAGCTCCCTCCTTGAGGCATGCGATAGAAACTAGAATTTCTCTTTCCCAAAGCAGGTCCTAAAACCTCACTTCCCCTTCCCTACTCCACTGCCTTCCTGTCTTTAGCTGGCCCTAAGAAGGTCACAGACCATCTTCACTCCAGAGGGGCCTGCTTCAGACCCTGGAGGAGGGAGGAGCACATGAAAAGGTCAGGAGAACTCTGGTGCAGACAGACCTCACTGGGTTCCATAGCAGCCCATGAGCACTAGACCACACCCTTTGTGTCCAGTGACATTTTGACAGTTGCCCCTGCCTCAGTTCTACCCACACAAAGGAACCTCCTCACAAGTCTAGAAGGACAGGGCTCAGGCAGCTTCCAGTAGCTGAGCAATGCAGGTGCCAGGAGGATGGCACGTAGGAGAGGCCATGGAACTCTGCATCCTCTTCCTGCATCTTGGCCTGTGTGCCTCTCAATCTTTGTCCTTTGTGATAACCAGTACAATAAACCAGTTGCTGTGCTTCCCTATGTCCTGCAGCTGCTTAAGCAAACAAGCTGAACCCACAGAGTGGAGTATGTGAACTCTGGCTGGCAGCCAACCAGAGAAAAGTACAGAGAAAACTTCCTGGGGCTTGCAACTGGCATCTACAGAGGACTGTGCTTTCAACCTGTGGGATCTGAGGCCATCGCCAGGTAAGTGGTGATAGAATTAAACTGAATTAGAGGATAGCTGGATGGTATCTGCTACTGCAGAACTGCTTGCTTGAGGGTAGGCAGACATCCTCATCAGAGGTCTTCTTTGTTGACTGTGGCATTAGAGCTGAGGAAACACACAGGCAGGTGCTTTCTCAGCACAATGGTGAAGCGGCATTTGGCGCTCAGGGCCTGCCTTTGTATCTGTGTCCTCGTGGCAGTCTCATTGCTCACCAGTGTTTCCAGGTCTCGGCCTTTTGAGCACGGAGCAGACTCATTTCCTCCCCCACTGAGAGTTAGGCATGATGACGTGACATGTGTAGTTAATGCAGAGTGACTGATCATGCTGCTCTTCTGGGACTCTAAAGCTCTTGGCTCTATGTCCAGCTTATACTGCTCTCCTTCCACTCTCTGGTGCCACCAGCATAGATGCCCACTGCCATGGGAGGAGACCTGGCTTACTGGACCACCATGATAGTATGGCTATCTGGTACTATAGCAGAATCTGGTTTGTCCTACTGATAGGAATCCTTCAAAATAAGTGACAAGTTTGGCAAAGGCTGGAGGCAAAGGTTTCCCTGTATAAGCTTCTACATGTCCAAATCCTATAGATCACTTCTTCAAGACATGTTGCAGTCTAATGATTTCAGATAGGATGCAGGAGTCTGTGACCTCCCAAACTTTAAGTGTTGGAATCCTAGCCCAAAGGTGACACTAGTAAGAAGTACCCAGAGACTTTGGGAGGTGATGAGGTTAAGGAAAGAGCGCTCCTATGAATGGGATTAATCATGCCTTTACAAAGAAGCCTGGAATGTTCCCTCACCTTCCACCATGTGAGGCCATAAAAGACAGATGAGTTTCATGTGGCTTTAAAGGTTGTATATGAGTTGGTACCATTTCAGTCTTTTCTTGTCCTTTCTAGGAGTGTGGGATTTCCAAAGTTCCTTTCATCATTCTCACCAACCTGTAACTGACCACTTTGTACCCAGCAGTATGCTAAGCACTTTGCATAGATTATCTGCTATTTCTGGAGTGGGAAATCTTACAGATGAGGAAAGTAGAATTGAGAGGACAGTATTCATCCAAGGTTACATGGCTTGTAGGAAATGTGCTCATAATAAAGGGTACTTGTGGAATAGTTATCTATTTCTATACCTACATCCTCTGTCTGGAAATTTATGCCATCCAGAGATGCTGGCTTTGTGCCTTTCAGGTATCCATGCATATTTAGAAATTAGAAGAATTCTTGCTATTCTAAGAATTAGTCACTCTTAATACCCAAAGATACCTTGGGAAACAAAAGTGAGAAGGAAAATAATACTAGAACCATGTACTTTAGTTAGTTTTCTCATTCATTATTTATAACTTTTATGCAAATAGGATATTATCTCCAGTATACAAATGCAGAAACAGAGACTTGGAGATAAAATAATTTGGCCCTAACACAAGTGGCTCACATCAGAATCAGACTTTAGTCGAAAATTTTTCCCATTCTTTCATCTATGCTCTTCCACCCATATCATGGTGCAAGATCTTACTAGACAGGGTTGTGGGAGAGGCCAGGCTCTCTGGTGGTCTCTGGTGAGAAGCAGACACCAGGACAGCTTCCAGTGAGGAATAAGCTGCCGGCATGAAAACACGCCCAAAGACATGCAGGAAGCTTATCTGCGTCTCACTTCTACCTCTGGGAAGCTGCATTCTCTATTTCTCATCTCTGATTTAAACCACCAGCTTGTGCAGGTTCCTCTAAGAAGAAGTCAGGAATTCTACTGTTATGCCGATAAAACTGGCTAGGCTTTGTTATAGAGAGAAATGGGTAGTGACGGCCCCTGCTCTCCCCTCCTCCACACTCACATCCATTTGTCCTTTCTGGATAGCTGGAGAACACATTTTTTAAAAACTAGAGAATTATTTTAATTCTATACTGGTTACTTCTAATTAAGTGCCAAGAAGTTATTTTAATTTATAGTAAAAAGCAATTCAAAGCTTTTAGGAGTTATAGCTGGTGGCTATAACTCCTAAATATGGATACTCCTAAGTATGGATTCTTGGGGAAGCTTTGCTCATTCCTTTTGCTTTTCTCAGACATTTCATATTTCTTGTTTCTTCAACTTCCTAGGTTCTCCCCAATCCTTCTGGCTCCTTCCCAAAGCTTCATGAACTTTTGTCTCGGATGAACACTGCCTGACCTCCCAGGCCTTTTTCTGAAATCTATGTGGGAGCTTTCTTGGCCCCACAACTCTTGTGATCTGTGTATCTGTAAAACCAGCATCACAAACTTTGGATGAGGCCAAAGTTTGCTGCCAACTCCAGCAGTAGCCAGGCCTCCTTGAAATGAGTTGCAGAGGTCTCTGAGTGACTATATAATTGAGTACTCTTAAGCAAATTCCAGGGAACAAATTCCCTAGGCAGCCCAGGTCAGCAGGGTGCCGTTGGGGCCTCTTCAAAACCACTTTCACTTCAATTTTGACCCTGTGGAGAATGGCTGGTTCCTGATATGCCCTCGAGGCATCATTCCTATTGTCCTCTTCTAAACTACTTGGTTTCTTTTTAGTCTAATCTTTCAGCAATCAGTCTCTCCTCTTCTCCAAATATAAGCTCCAAGTTTACAGGAGCTTTTTCCAGTCTGATGAAACTCAAAATTTTTAAATCACTCACTTGTGCCATTTGCTCTTGATTCTCAGTGAAGTACTAGCTGAAAACTCCAAGCAGTACCTATGACATAGCCTGTTGGGCTACACTGAAATTTCCTCCACCATATTAGCTTGCCACCCTCAATTTCAGTGTCTTGCAGAGTCTCAGAACATGAGCAAAATACAGACAAACTTTCTACTGGAACACAACACACATGGACTATAGTACAAATATCAATGGAGTCCTTGTTCTCAACTGAAACATCCTGAACCTAGCCTTCACATTCTCCAATTTTATCAGCATTTTGGGTTTCTGAGTTCTTACCAGAAACTAACATCAGGCTTGGCTCCCAGGATCCTAGGGCCTTTCCAGCCAGCATCTCCAAACCTTTCTAAACATCCTATCAAACTGCCAAATTGATATAAATCACATAGCAATGTACAGTCACAGTGATGGCTTCATTTCTCTGGTATCAAAATCTGTGTCACTTAGCATTCAGTAGGGACAGGTTGTTATAAAAAAGTCAAAAGTTAAAACTTAATAGAGTTAGTTAGAATTATACATTTCTGGGTGTCTGATTGACATATAGGCTGCAGATTAAAGATATACTGACCACTAGATTTTTAGCCTAGATAGAATAAAGAAGGGAAAGAAGAAGAAAGCCTTCCCTTTTTTGTTTCTTAGGAGGTCTATAGTTGTAGAGTCTGAAAAGTGGTGCTTGAGGGATGACACTATACATAGTTAACTTTCCATTGTTGAGAGTCGATATTCTACGTTTCTAATTAAATTAAAAATCCTAATTGCTGTGTAACTTCCTTTAGTTCTGTTGGCTTTACTCCTAACATTTATGACACAAAGTATGTGGTTTTTCAACAATCAGTTCTTCATATTTCCTGACAGCAATTGGGTGTCCAAATATATATAATATTTGGTCTCCATTTTCAGGAATAAAGCTCCTAAAATTCTATAATTTCCAGAATAATATCTATGAAAGGAATAACTACTGTTATTCATAGTGAGCTCCTTTCAGCTGCTCCTGAATTAATGCTACATTGGTGACACTGATGACTCTTGGTGAGCTTGGTAGCTCCAGCAAAGGGACTAGTGGTTGGTGGAGCAAACCACCTGCTTGGAGTAGATGTTTCAGCTCTGCTACACTCTTGGGGAAGATACGGAGATAAAGTTAACCACCAGTGGTCAAAGATTTCCTCAGTGTTGCCTAAGTAGTGGGGCCTCTACAAAAACCTAAACAAAAGGCATTAGAGAACTTCACAGTTGGCAAATGCATGCACATGAAGGTGGTACAGTCAAACTGCACAGAAACAAAAGTTCATGTGCTTGGGAGCCCTTGTGCTATATACTTACACAGTTGAATGTTTGTTTGTATCGTCTATAATGTAATTTAAAATATAATAATTGTTTCCCATGAGTTCCATGAAGTGTTCTCTGAAAAAACAGACCTCAGTAAGGGAAGATCATGGAGATTCCAAATTTATCCCGTTAGTCAGAAATGCAGAGGGCCGAGTATTTGCAGTAGGCATACAGAATAGGGCAATTTTATGGGACCAGGCTCTGTGAGTTCTGTATCAGAATAAAAGTGAATTGTGGGACATCCAGCTAAAGTCCAAAGAGTTGACTAACTGGTTTCTGGTGTAGAAACACAACACATTTTATGCCAGAAGTGCTGAATAAAAGTAATTAACAGGGCCAGTGAAATAGCTCAGTGGACTTAGTGCCTGCTTAGGCAAGTGCAGGAACAGGGTTTGATCCCCAGCACCACATGCCATGGCAGTCCTGTCTCTGGGCATGCTGATCCAGCCACTCAGTCCAGGTATGGTGACACACACCTGTAATCCCAGAGCTGAGGAGGTTGAAAATAGGAGGATCACTATGAGTCCAAGATGCACAGTGAGACCCTGTACCAAAACACATTTTTAAAAAATTAACAATGCATCAGTGTGCATCATACACACTGAAAACCACAACAAATAATGTTATAGTTGGTTTTAATCATGAAATTACATTTTTGAAACCCAGAAGAAAATTATTCTCTCACTTACATAGTTACTATTTCTAATGTTTTCCTCATTTGATATTTAACGTTTCCCCCTTGAATTACATATCTTTTTGGCCAATTATTTTGGAGCGATCTCTTCTACCAATGAGATTTCTTTCCTTTACTTTAGAATATGATTATTTCACTTTTGCTCCTTGTTATAACTCATTGGGGCTCTCAGTTAACCTCGGGGAAAATGTGGCAGGATGAGGAAAATATGGACAAGAGACAAAGTTGAGGTCGAGTGGAGGTCCTCTCTTGCCTGGTGGAAGGAGAACAACTGAACAACAGTAGGGGTATTTATTTATACTTTTGCAAAGTTAGTAACAGGAGACACAAGGCTGTCTAGCAAATAATGACTGAAATTGTGCAGGCAGGATTTTTTTTTTCCCCTCAACACTGGTAGCTTGGTTGCTTTTAAAGCTTGGCCCTTGTGTTGCCTCCAAGTATATGACAAATTCCCAGCTTCAGCCACTTCCTACAATTCCTGAAGGACATTGTCACTGGATATATAATTTTGGTTGACAATTTTTAAAGATTTTTTTCTGGCTTTCATGCTTCCTAGTTAGAAATTCCCATCCATTTGAATATTTCTTCTTCATATACTAAATACATCATTTTACCACATGTTCACTAGATTTTTTCATCTAGTTTCAAAAGTTTGTGATATGTCTACACTGAGATTCCTTTGGGGGTTATTTCAGTTCTTTAATCTATATGTGAATGTCTGTTGGATTTAGAAAGTTTTCAGCCCTTGCTTGAAAATCTTTTTCTTTTTTCTTTTTTTTTTTACACACTATTTCTCATTTACTTCTTGTAGTCTACTAATGCAAATATCATATTCAGTATTAGCCCCAAACTCCCTGGCTCTTCTTTTCTGTCTTTTGTCTGTTGCTCAAAATAGAAAATTTTGTTGGTCAGTCTTCAAGATCAGTGGCTGTATCACCTTTTGGCTGATGTTAAGCCACTCCAGTGAACATTTTATTTCATTCACTGGACTTCTTCCAGTTCTCACTTAGTTTTCCTTGATGCTTTTTTCTGCTGATAGTTTCTACATTAATAATTCTTTCAAATAGCAGTGTTATTATAGAGACATGAAAATTTTCCACTGTGTGTCACTCGGCATGTGCACTTGCTGATAGTCTTTCAATGAAACTAGAGGGGCTTATGGTTCTTTGCATGCAATGTAATCTTGAATGATGGTAGCTATGTGAATAGTCTATGTAACTGGATCTTGCTAAACTTTCATGGAGAATTCTTGTGTTATCCAAAATTAGTACATGTTTCCAGGACATAATGTTTTCATTCCTTTCATGGAGTCAGTGTATATTCAAACAAGTGTTAATTTGTTTTTTTTTTTTGTTTGTTTGTTTGTTTTTATCCCCAGTCCCTGCTTGCCTCCATTTCTTGATCTCCGCATTTGAGAAAGATCTATTTTCCTACTTCCTTTTAATCTATATTGTATTAATCATTTTGTATAATTTGTATTTCTCATATAAGAGAAACCATGCAGGGCTGGGGAGATAGCTTTGTGGTCTAAGCACCTGCCTGGCAAGCACAAGAACCCAGGTTTTTAATCTCCAGTACCACGTACTGATTTGGCCCCGGAACCCTGGGTGTTCACTAAGTGTGGTGGTGCACACCTGTAATCCCAGTGCTGGGGAGGCAGAGATAGGAAATCCAAGCTGTGTGACAAGACCCTGTACCAAATAAATAAATAAATAAATAAATAAATAAATAAATAAATAATTTCAAATTTTTTTTGAAAAAGGACTGCAGTATTTAGATTTATGTGTTTGGTTTATTTCACATTATGGTCTTCAACTATATCCATTATCCTGAAAATAATGGGTTTGTCTTTATGGTACTGTAACACTCCTTTGTGTGTAAATTCCACATTTTCTTTATCCACTCGTCTGTGGATGGTCACATCAGCTGCTTCCAAGACTTGGCTGTTATAAATACAGATATGCATGTGTCATTGTAATATGATGTCCTTAACTTTTCTAGGAAGATTCTTAGAAGTAGAATAGCTGGACTTAATGAAATTTTTTGTTTAACTTTTTGAAGCATCTCCAAATTGCTTTTCATACTAGTTGTACTAGTTTTCATTTGACCTAAGGGGGGGAGGGAAAGGTTCATTTTTTCTCTACACTTGCTATTACTTGATTTCTTGGCGATGGCCATTCTGTGTGGGATATTCTCCATAATCAAACTGTTGTCTTTGATTTAGATGACCAAATAAATTTCTAGTAATCTGGCTAGTATATCCCCAAAGAAGAGACACAAAAATAGGACATGTCACAGGAACTATGTGAAATAGGTGGTTACTACTACAGTGATCCAGTCTGGTAATATTAGACTCCTGAAAAGGGACACTTAAGGGTAGGTCATCCAGAACTTATATTCTCTTGGTAAGCATCTATATTATCAGATGTGGATATTCCAGCCTATTATTGTTCCCAACAGAACCTTAAGAAATCTGAAAGTTTGCAATGATAGAAAAACACCATACTCATCCTGATATTTCTTACAAGATCTGTAGTGATATCTTATGGGACAGAACTTAATCTGTTTTTGCATAACATCTGCAGCTACCATAAAACTTCTGCATGATGTTTCCAAGATCTAAGGCCTGTTCTGGACATCCTGTCTCTTCTAGTCACATTTCTATAACAAAAGGGACAATGTATCCACTTTCTTTCATTTTGGTCAGTAAACATTTTCTACAGAACACATGCTGACAGGCTGCAGTCTGCACAGGCATCTTGAGCACCTTCTGACATACAGGACAGCAGAAATCATCTTCAGTGTAGGACATGGCTGCAGATAGCTCTTCCACCATGGCAAGGGGTGGGAACAAGGTGATGGTAGCAGCCAGCTAAGGTAGCGGCCTGGCCCCTACTCCCTGCATGAACCTGAAGGAAGAAGGGAATCTACTCAGGAAGCAGCCTGTGCCAGGAAGTATAATTATGTTTATATTTATCTGACCTTTTATGTTCATGAGTACTTGCTTTATGAAACTGGATATGCTGTTGTTCAGGGCACATATGTTAAGAATTATCTCTTCCTGATAGATTGTTCTGGCTTGAAGTCCACCTTGTCTGAACAGAGGATAACTATACATGGTTTTGTATAACAAGTTCCTGTTGCATGGAAGTTTCCATTCTTTTATTTGTCTGTTTCTACTTAGATTAGATGTGTTTCTCATATTCAGTATTGTTATGGTTTGTGTCTAGTTGTCCCCCCAAAGCCTCATGCAGTCATGGGGTGAGGA
>NDGM011181152.1:0-14288 GCA_002564305.1 Octomys mimax | reverse complement strand
AAAAAAAAAAGAAATTTCTAACTAGTTTAATGTTTATTGCATAAATTTATAGTAAAATTAGCTTAATTTAGTATAGGTTCTGGATTTTTCTTTTAAATTAGTTTTTTAAGTATTTAAATTTCCGAAACAGACATATAGAAAGTGTCTGGGAAATGCACATAGCTACTTGTGGTAAAGCTGAGTTCTGAGCTCTGGAAAAACAGATCCATTCACTTGGTGCCAGGCAGCGTGATCTCCCCCTCAAAATTAATCGGCCCTTTGCTCTCCAATTCTCTCTTCTTAACATCTATCATTTTGTTTTCTGTCACCTGGCTACTTGTGTCATTGATCAGGAAAGATTTAATACCAGTACTTTTGATTGTTCTTTTTGAACACTTGTGAAATGCAGGGCATGTAAAGTCCATATGGTCACTTCATAAGAGTGAGGGATGGACTGTCAGAAGGACCAAATGAATGCAAAAGTTAGCATGGAGATACTCAGCACAGACCCTTACTCCAAGGAAGCTATTGCTCACCCAGGGAATGATCCACTGAACTCATCTCTTCATGGCTGCTGTGTCCTGTTATCAAGTGGGGCAGGATGTAAGGGGTGAGCCTCTAGCTTGTTTCACGGCTGCATTGGGTTGGCTGAGGATCTGCCAGGCTACACTTACCATTTGCCTTCTCTTTCCTTCCAAAGCTGTGCTCTCCCCCTTTGTTTCTCATGTGAAGACCCTGACAAATTTCATATGCTGTATGCGTGTGCACACACACACACACACACACACACACACACACCCCACAGCATTTGCTTCTGGGGTGGTGGAACAGTGACCCTAAGTTACAGGTGTTAGGTTCTCCACAGCCTCAGCGCAGGTACCGTAGCCACACTGTTGTTTATCCTCTCTGATCCTCTAAGAGTCTTTCACTGAAAATGAAAATCAGAAAAAATTACTCAGTCGAACTCACATAATTGGTAAATTATAAAATCAAAATATAGGTAAAGCTTGAATTCTAGAAGCACCAAAATTCATACTCATAAGTGAAAGTAAGGATGCCTTAATGAGTGTTTAATGTAGATCAGATTTTGTGCTACTCCTAGAGTAGATGAACAGGAAAAAGATCCTACAAGCTAAAGCATGTGCCCCTGACTACCCTTGTGAAACTTATAATGCAGTGATAAATGTTTTGCCAGTGAATTTAATTTCAAGAAATTACCAATTATGACATCCATCTTGGTCTAAAAAGAGGAATATATATGCTCAAGGAAAATGTAAATGGAAGTTTTGAGGAAATGCAGGCTACTATAAAGGGGTTTTAGTGGGAAAATAACATTTCATCTTGAGAAAAGTTTGTCTTGGACAAATAAGTAGAAATGAATATTTCAGACACAATGTGAGATTCCAGAAGGCTCAGGGATAAAAAGCATCGTAATAAAAAAGGAAGATCTTTGTAAATACAACATAGAAAGCAATACCCCAGAGAGAGTGAGAGAGAGAGATGCAAGGAAGGGAAGCCTAAATGCAAGAGTTGTATACTCATTTTTAGTGTGATGAGAATGTATCAAATAATTATACACAGATTTTGATTATAAAGTTATAAAAACAATTTCTTCTCCTTTCTTCATTCTCTCTTTCCTCCTATCCTTTCCTCTCCTTCCTTCCATTCCTTCCAGCATTCCTTTCTTGTTGCAAGATAAAGGAGAAAGTTAGAAGAGGTTTGATCTTGTGCAATCCTGAAATGCTGAGAGCTTACATTGGATAAAGCAGAGGGACTGACTACTCAGCAAAAGTGCTGACAGTGAGGGTGCTGGATTTCCACATTATGCACAGAATTTGTCAATATATTTATAATATCTTATTGAATAATTTTGCAGAGGAATCCTTCACTAAAAGAGGTCAAATTTCTATCATATTAAGCAATGCTAAACAAATAAAAACTAAGCTAGTAAATTCTATACTCAAAAATACTGGAGATGGGAAGCATTAGATTTAGACAAATAAGCAGCCTTGGGCAGGTGAGAATGTCCATAAATCTTCCCACAGGCCCAGCATAAAAATATGCTGATTCCTTCTCCTCATAGACTGTGATGTTTTTAGCACCTTAAAGATTCTATTTTAAAGTTAAATGTGCCTGCTTTATAATATATTTATCAATTGATAAATATGAATTCTGTTTCTGATACCCTTGTCTCTGTGCTTGCCAAAGCAGGTGCTTAGTCTACTGAGATGTCGTTGGTCCTTTCTGATAGTCTCACTTCATTAGCCACTAAATTACCAGAATTTTTAACCAGGATACAGAGTATGTTGCCTTGCTACTCAACAATATTACCACTGCCTTACAGCACAGTCCTTTAAGTGTGGACCAGCCTGATTATGAAAGTTTCTCTGTGGATACAAACAATTTTATTTTCCCATGCATTACTCATTAATTTATCCATCAAGTTGATCAAAGTGCTTGCATTTTCAAGTATCCAAAAGATTGTTTATCCTTATAAATTAGCTTTCATTTCATTAAAAAAGTTAACAAGATAACTAAAGCCTCACATTTTCTAAGCAATGCTCACATTTAAGCCAACATGAGGAGTGTTGAGAACTACAAGATCAGGCTAAAGGAGATAAATTAATATTTCATTCAATAAATATGGAACTTGCCTCTCTAGAGGAAAGCTTGATCATTTTTCTCCTCCTTGTCTTCTCTTTCTATTCTGGTCCATCCTCCCAGTGTGGCCCAGATGCATCTTTATAAATCAGACTAATCGTGGCTGGATCATGCTTGAGACTCCAGGATTGCTGTCTACTTCCTACCAAATGAAGGAAAACATCTTAGCCTAGAAATGAAGTCTCTTCAAAATTTGATTCCACGCTGTATTTCCAACTCCCATTTCTCTCCTCAGGCACACTGTGTTCTTCTGGGATTGCGCCTGTGTTTTCCAGCAAAACATACTTTCTGTCACATACTTTCTCGGTTGTGCATATGGTGCTCTCAATGTGGAGTAACTGTGTTGATTTTTTATTGTTTTCCTCTTTTTCTTTTTCTTTTGCCTTGGAAATTACTTGCTTAGAATTTAAGTCCTGCTTCAAATGTTGCCTCTTTGTAGAACCCTCTTGAGTAACTTTTTCTCCTATTGCACAAAAACTCTGTAAATATTTCTATTATCTCCTAGATCATAATAATTTGTGTTGTCCTTTTGTTCTTGTTTTCCTAAAGTGCTTTTTATGGGTTCTAGAATTTGAGAAAGTGACAACAGATTCACATCAACTTTCTATTGTTGCTTGTCTGTTTCTTGTGTGTTTACTTTCCAAAAAGATAAAGAATATTAAGTGAAAGCAAGATCGGTGCTAACAACTGGGCATAAGCAGCACATCCCAGAGTTTTTCTTGTCTTGTATACCAACAAAAACACTTACATGGTGAGATCTTTAACTTGTAGGAAAGATTCCATGAAATCATACAAATATTGTTAGCAATATACTCTTCAAATTCAGTGAATAGGTATACTAGGTATTTCCAGTGTTTACACTGAACGCAGTTCTATACAGGGCAGAGTAGAGAGAATCCTGGAAATAATAGCCTGAAAAGCAGACTGAGAATCAATATTTCAGATTAGTAATATTTTTAACATATTGGGCCGAGGAGATGGCTCAGTGGAATAAGCGCTTCCCTGGCAAGCGCAAGACCCTGAGTTAATCCCCGGTTCCANAAAAAAAAAAAAAAAAAAAAAGATATAAATAATCTGTTTTTGATGTTAACATTTTCAATTTTGGGATAAATTATTAATGTTTTTGAAGAATCTGATTTTGTAAAGTACATCATTGGACAATACAAGGTCTTTTATATAGATGTTCATGTATACAGACTTCTCATGAAAGGAATAATATGCTCGGGAGTATAAGGGAATTACATTTTAATCCTTTACAACAATTTCTCTTTTCTTGTGAAGAATAATTGTAATTAAAACAATAAATCTAGTTCAATCATAAAAGAGTTTCTACCCTTAAAAACATTGCAAGAACAACTTAGTGTAATTTCAAGGCTTGTTAGATGATATCAGGGTGAAATCAAGGGGTGCCACTGTTGGCTAAGATTTGAGAAGAGCTTGCTTTCTTATGGGCATTATTCTTTTTAGAAAAGATAGAAAGAATGAAATTAATAAAAGAAGAAAGAAAGAAAGAAAGGAAAAGAGAAAGAACCCAAAAAAGCTAAGGAAATTCTGTTTAAATACAGAGCTTTTAAAATCTGATTGGATGCTACATTCTTAAGAAAAGTCATGAAGCAGCTGCAAGGGTAAAAAATTGTAAGTGGTCTTGTATTGTATATCTCCCACCTGTCTGTCTGTCTGTCTGTCTTTTTGTCTTCCTTTCTTCCTTCCTGAACCTTAAAGCTCTTTAGCAGTCTGTCAGTAAGAAGACAATATAGATTATTATGGCATGGTTTTATTTAAGATGTATAGCTTATTGATAGTAATACCCCAAATCACATGGTTATCATTATTCTTAGCCATGAAATTCAGTTCATAAGAAATGCAATGTAAGAACTTAAGTCATAAAGAAAATAGAAATTTCTAATACATTTTTAATAAAATATATTTCTCAGACAGCAAAGCCTCCTTCTCAGCTTCCATGGGATCCCCCTCTGGCTGTCTCCTGACTCAGCAGATGTCTGGAGTCTAGTTGCCAATGCACAGAATACCCAGGAAACATCCAGTTTTCCAGACAAACCATTTGGAAACAGTGCATTTGGAGCACTTTGGGTTTGGGGTTTAGAGAACTGAAGACTTCAAATCTTCCATGACCACCAATTAACTGTGTTTCCTTTATAGGATCATCCTTGCTTTCCTCAAGTCTTTTTCTTTGCAAATTATAAATGAGAGAGAAGCTATTCCAATAATTGAAAAAGATAATGAAGCATAATTCTTTCTATAGGTTAAGCAACTCAATAGTTTTTTCTGTGTCATCTCCATTTGTCTTCACAAAAATTCTATGGAATCAATTCTTCTTTTTTCTTGCTCTTTTTTTTTTTATTTGGCTTACTATTCCTTCATCGTCTTGTCATCCCTTAAGAAGCAACCCAAAGTAGTAATAGCTGGTATGTGTAGAGCCAATGTTCAAACCACAGCTCTTTAAATCATCTCTGGAATCCTCGTTTACTAAACTCTAGTATCTGTGTCTAAGCCCTCCCAGCAACCCGTTCATTCTTGCTGTTAGAAATTCTCTGGATATCATTATTTTTTGTCACATGAAATAGGGAAAATAGTGATCATCACCATACAATAATAATTATTAATAATGTAGCACCAAAAGGCACATATTGAAAGATCCTGGTTCAATTTCTTTTTTAAAAAAATTGAATGCTAATTAAACTTTTAGGGTAAAATTTGTTAACTAGACTAATGTTCTACATTTCATTCACTTCTACAGATTTCTCCATCTTGGAAGAAGTTTTATCTTTCTTTCTGCATAGGTAAAAGAAAGGCCCCAAAGCCAGTGACTTGTAACGGTACTACACTGTGAATGGTTAGCATTTGTCTGTCTTCAGTGTGGTCCACCTGGCTAGGATTTCTCATTCCACGGACAACTCTCTGCAGTTTGTGAACAGCACACTTCTGATTTTCTTCCTATAGCCTTCCCTTCTCCCTCACTTGTTCCTTTCCTGTTCATCTTCTAACACAAAGCATTTTAATATCAATCTGCCACCGATTAGTGTGCTTTCACCCTTTAATTTCACTCTCTAAGCTTATTCAGGCCGTCCCACAGCATCCTTCTCCCCATGGTGACCCAGACCTCTTCACTGAGCTCTGATCTCAGAGTTGCAGGATTGACTAGTAGTCCCATCTCTCTGTAGCTTTGGCCACATCCTACCATGTGCATGGTCCCAGCATTGTGTCATGAATCTGGATGTGTCAGGCTGGAGATATTTAAAGAAAATTATTGAGAAGGTGATATACTGAACCAACTCCTTTAAATTAATTAGATACTCTTTCTGAGAGAGAAAATCCTCTCTTCTCCTTCCCTGAATTTCCTTCCCAATTTTTCTTGATTGTTTTCTCCCCATCACCTCCTTTTATTTTTTACTCTTTTCTTTTGTAATTCAATTAACTCCATTTACTATCCAGTCCGTTAAACTGAGTCACAGAACTCAGACATTAGTAATCAAAGGAGTATCCATGATTTTTCTATATCTATATTCTTTGCTTCCATTTGAAGAGAGGAGTAGACAGCTGATCTAAAACCACTTTTGTGGGCTGACATCCCCGGTACACACATCCCATTCCTCCTGCCTGCTCACCATGTTGCACACCATTCATCCTAAAACCTCACAAGCTTTCAGGCAATCAGACCTGTCCCTTCCGATAGGCTTTCTATTTCTAATTATAACACAGGTTGTGTCATAAGAAAGCTTTTCTTCTCCCACTTTTAGTGCTTGGGCATTCAAAGACAATCTTCAAAGTGACCAAGTTTCATGTTCTTTCACAGATGAAATCTTTCTTGACATCATTTTCCTTCTCGAGCAACAGATCTTTAAGTTCCACTTCTCCACCCTTTCCCCACCCACCGCAGAACCTATTCATTTCATCGCTGTGACTTCAAGCTGAGTTCAGAACTGGAGGTGATATTTGTTTTCATTTTTATAACCCAAACTGGAGCTTTCAGCATAAAAAACATTTTACAAAGAGCTCACCATGACCCTCGCCCTGAGTTGCTCAGGGCGAGATAGATTTCACCTGATATCCCTTCCACGTCTCTATACTTAGAAGCTGATATCACTCATGGCTGTCATCAAAAACTGTGCTTCCTTCAAATTTGCCCAAATCACAGGTTTGGAGGGCAACACTTCAAAGCAGCTCCTCTCTACCATTGTCATTATGGATGAGGGTAAGTGGCAAGGCAGGCATCAGGTAGCTCTGGAAGGAACAAGCTTAGATAGCTGTCACAAAAGCTTTGGGGTAAACTAGGGTCAGAGGAAGCTCCCACATGCATGATAGTCTCAAATGACAAAAAAAAAAAAACAAAAACAAACAAACAAACAAAAAAAAGCAAACTCCTAATTGCCAGCCATAGGAAAATGTGCAGATTATCAGCCATGAATCAACTTGAGTTGATTGCAAGTGTCCTTTCTGCAAAAGGCATACGCCTAAACTAATTGTGTTCAAATGGCCACTTAATAATGCCAGATGGCTTTCTGGTCAATTTTTTCACTCCTCTTTTGAAACAGTGATGCCTTTGAAAAGAAACAACCACAAAAATATCATAATATGTTCCTTACCACGAAAGTCCACCGTGACTGTGGTAATGTAGGTAAGGCTTATTGTTACACAGTTAATGAGGAAGTGAAGCCCAGGCTGTCATGCTACATTTTCCTTTGTTTTTAATGAACACTGACACTTGTGCTCAATTAGCAATGACACATATAATCATGTGAGTCTTTACTCTGATTCCAAACCAGCTTAACTGGACCATCAGGACACCTCCCTGTGTGATCAGATCAAAGCCCCTATGCACTGTGTCTTTTCAGAGCAGAGCAGAAACAAATTAATCATATCTCTCTAATTTTAAGTAGCATGTCTGAAGAGCCATTGGGAAAAGTCATGGCAGGGACACAAAGGAAGTCAGCCTCTAAACAGGTTCATGCTACAGAAGAGACAAGGTGTCATGCCTCGCAGGAGCTGTTCACAGGTTTCTGCTCTGTAATTCTTCTCACAGAAATTCAAAATTAAATTAGCTCTCTCCTTTTCTAATGAGAGTTATCAAAGGCTCTCTTTGGTCTTGATGCATAGCACATCAACTACAATTATACCAATATATCTTTCTCTTCCTTATGCAGTTTTTTTTTCTTTCACTCTCTCTCTGGGAGCAACTTTAGCAAATAATTAATAGTGAGAAGATTCTTGTGAGGAAATCATTTGGAATCGTTATGCTCCTCTAATAAATTGTCATTTCAGGGTTCCCATCAGCAGAATTTCGATTCTAAATGTGAGGTAATTACAGTGTCCTATTGCATCTGGATTGGTTAGTATGCAGATGCAACTAATTCTAGTTTCAAAAATCAACATAAAGCAATTCATATATATATATATATATATATATATATATATTCATACATATATATGGAAAAATACGTGTGTTTGTTTTATGAGATTCACATGATTTAGAACTTTTCAGAGAAAACCTAATACTCAAATGCTAAAAGCCTTTCTCGTAGTGTACACATAACTGGTACTCTCTCATCTTTGTCTCTTACATTCAGTTGTACCTTATTATTGCATTGATCTCTGCAATAGCACATCAGGACTGCTATGGTCTTTCAACAGTGTTTCACAGACAACATTTAAAATGTATTAATATTTATTTTTGAAACAGAAAAGAAGTCGATGCCATTAGCATCTCTGGTGCTCCGACTGCTGCACCAATGCTTAGTAAAGGAAACCATAGTAAAAGGAAACCCTGGTAAAAGCAGAACAAGTGGGACATGGAACACAGAACAATGATCAGCTTCAAAAGACTTGATGCTTTAATAAATGGTATAAGAAAATTGAAGGGCAACATATCTGGAGTAGACCCTTTAACTCAAATGAACATGGGTTTCAGATCTTTTTTTCTCCCTATTTAATTGAAAACCACATCTCTTTAAGTCTGCTATTTGCTGTGGTTTCCCACAAAATACAAATTAAAAACTTTAAAACTGCATTTGCACTATCATTCATGGAATTTAAAGAGCAGATTATAGCTGTTTGGGGGATAAATAAGGTAAGCCAGCAGTTGTCACATCTAATTGCACATTGGAAACACTGAGTTTATTATGTTTGTTCATTCTGTTTGTTCCATTTGGCACTCAGGTTCCACCCACTGAGATTCTGATTTAATGGGTGAATGGAGCCCCACCATCCACATTTCAGAACTTCCATGGGTAATGCTATTTTACAGCCAGGTGGAGAATCACCTGTAACTCAAACCACAATTCTCTCTGTATTCCCCAGATGTGACCACAGATGTGGTCCTATGGCTAAGCTAGTGGGGAGCAGGTTTTCCAATGCTCAATAAGATGGAAGAATCCTCACATGAGCATCCACCCTTCCGCATGTGCATTTAGCAAACATCAATTGCATACCTACTGTGTGTCGTGCCTGTTGCAGTTACCTCAGAATAGCAATACACATATTAGAGGACTCATTTTTCGCAGGGCTTGCTATCTTGTGGAAAATGTGGATGTCAACCAGTTCACTAAAGAATCAAATGGCTGAATATGCTTCAGAAACTGAAAAATACTGTGAATTAAATATGGCACTCACTAAGTGTACAAAATTCCTGGTGTGGGGCTATGGGGATCTGAGGAACATCGAATGGCTACAATAGCCCATAGAAGCACCTGATATAAGTTCTGACTTAGTATGTCAGACCTTAAAGACAATGGGGACAACAGGGAAAATATGGGCTAGAAAATAAACCAGAAACACATCAGGCAAATCATTTTTGATGTGTGGAGAAAAGCTTGAATTTTGTTCTGATTTGCCATGGGAAAATAGAGAGGTTGATTAAATGTTATCAAAGCACTTTTAAAAAATAATTTTCTTGTATTTTGAAAAGTAAAAACAAAAGCATGCAAAACAATAACAAATACAAAAACAGGGTAACATACAATATTGCATGCATTCCAGATTTCTGAAACAAGAATATCAGACTCACAATTAATGATATATTATCTACTTCTGTTGTCAAATCTGTTGCTCAGATAAACAGATATAGTTATGAAAGATGGGACATATGATTGAACGCTACTGCATGCTTTCAAGAAATCTTAAATTTTTGTTCTTGTCTCTCTTTTTCTTTTATTACCTTTTCCTAAAAAATTACTTCAAAGAGAGTATGTCAATAATTGCTATAACATTAGAAATGGTACACATTTAGAAGACTAAGATGACAGGTATTTCAAGCATAGTTTTTGTGTTACACATGGAGGAGATGATTGTACTAAGAATTTCCATCAGTTCTATGAAAATAGAAGTTAATGCGTGGAATTCTCACCTTGACTAACTCGGTAGGCAGATAACTGTTAACTAAGCAACTTTCAAATGACTTTTAATACAGGAAAGAGAAAGAAAGCTGGAAGACTCCCTTCACTTGTCTCTCTGTAACAACTGAAGAAAGGTATCATTGCCTATAGCTTTTATAGAATTTATATCTGAGCTTCAAGGATTTTGCTCATTTGTTAGTGTGTTTATTTTTTCTAGCATCATAGAAAGTCACCTTTCCCAACCTTTCCCCCAATGGTTCCTTTATAAGTAATAGCATCTGAAGAAACCTCAAACATTGAAGACCAAGTAATAAGTTCCATTTTCTGAGTACCTGATACAACTACCTTCGGCACCAAGCAGCTCTTTTCCTGTACTCCTGAGATGTTTTGTTAATTTTTCAACATTTTGCATGAAGTAAAATTAGACAAATTTTGATCCTAGATATGGCCAGGACATTAGAGTGATACAGAATAAAAACATAAAAACAGTGTAATTTTTCTGAGCAGAGTAAGTTAAACAGTGTTGTCTCCACCATTGCGGTGCTTTTTCCTTTTGCTAGGCATGATCCGTGATGCATCCATTTAGCGCTTGACCCAGACAGGGAGGCTTCTTTTGTGGAAAGTTTGACAGATGCATTCTTCAGTTCCAGAATGCTTTGTGCTACAAAATCAATGTGAGTGATCAGTTTGTCCCATGCGTGCTCCCAGATTCAACCTCTCGCTTGATGACGTGGAGGAGGCTCCAGAAGACAGTAAGCAGCTCACTCTCAGCACGACCTTCCTCTTCTTTCCCCTGCCACATCCACAAGGGTCACTTCGCTGCACAGACTCTTAGACAGATTTTTAATATATCCAAAAGAGATTGCATAGCCCACCACCCTCCATTTCCATTGTGCAGCCAAGAAAACGAATCTTACAGTTTGCTAATGGCAGAATCAAGGCTTTACATCAGCTCTCATTGCTTTATTTATTTATTTTGCTTTTTTGAGACAAGATCTCATTACACACTGCAGGCTGGCCTTGAACTCACTTTGTAGCCCAGGCTGGTCTTCAACCTGCAATGATCTTCCTGCCTCAGCCCCCTGAGTGCTAGGATTACAGGCCAGTGCCACCACGCCCAACCAGATCTCATCCTTAATGCAGTGTTGTTGTTGTTGTTTTTATCACATTGTGCTATTTTGGCTCTTGTAGAAATCGTGTGTTCTTCAGTTCTGACCTACCCCAAGGCAAGGATTAGTGGCATCTTGAAATCTGTTTGTTTTCCAGCGTTAGCTTGGAGTCACACTTGCTCTTTTTTCCACATTAAACAAGCAAATCGGGATTCTCGATCATCTGCACCATGCAAGAATTTGTGATAGTGCAGCACTCTACGATATTGCGTATTTAACCATAACAAAAGAGACGGAGGAACTGTGCTGTCTAGCATTTCTCCCGTCACAATATCTGTGTGTCTTTCTCAGAGACACACATTCTGTTTACTTTCATCATCACCTGGGATGTGCTTATTTCTTTTTGTGACTCTATAGAGCAAGCACATTGCACAGGCCTGTGTCACTATTTGATATCATATTTTGCATGAGCTCAGGCAAAGGCAATTAGCAACGGCTATAATTTGGTGCCCCCTTAATGCCTGTGTAACACAGTCATTCATGCATTCATCAAACCATCTGTTCAAGGACTTTTATATGCCAAGGATGGAGTTAGTTATTTGGAACTCTAAGAGTCATAAAAACATAATCCCTGCCTTCAAGAAGGCAAAATCCAGTGGGGAGATTAACAGATTAATAGACAATGACAAAAACTGTGATAAATCCCCTGCAAACCTCTGAGGACATGTTTGTAGTTAGTTTAAATCTATAAATTTTTAAATCTTTATATCATGTCTGAGGCAATTTATGTTGAATTTTTCTTGTGGATTCAGACGATGTCCTACACATGACAATATCTATCTTTTTGCAATTTACCAAGTAAAATTTATGTCTTTACATTAAAGCGTTAGTTTTACATCTATGTTTTGCCTTGTATATCGAATGAAATCTCTGAGGAAATGCATCGTGCCTGAGGCATTGCATGAGTGTGCATGTCATTTAAAAGTAACTTTGAAAGCAAGAACCATTATTGTTTGATCTTTTTGTTTTTATTGGAAAGCATATGATACAGCTCATTAAACTATACATGAAATTGTATTTTTTAAAATAAACTTTTAAAAACCATTCAATAATGATCTGAGCCACTTATAGCTCACAAATTTGATTGGATTTTTATCTTGGATAAACTTCAATCTGGCTGGTATTAATAGCTACAGACTTTATTTTTTCCCTCAAAAAAGTATGTCTACAGTACACGATAAATCCATTAGTTAAACTGCATTATCTTAGGATCCTATCATCATTATATCTCAGCACTGTCATCATTTAAAATGGAATCTCCAACCCCCTGCCAAAAGTGTCAATCACAATTTGTCAAGCAAATATAATCTGAATAAAAGATGCACAATGGCTTTGTTGAAAAAGGGTTGCATGCTAAAGTGCTGTTTTAAAAGAAAAAGGCTGGCATCTTTTTTCTAGTTAGAAAAATAACTTTAAAATATTTGATATTGAATGTCCCCACTCATCACATCACCCTCCTTTAGTTGTCCTCAAGGTGGTGGCCTGTGGTCAGGAGACCAACAAGCACAGTGACTCCCACTGTTCCCTGGAGGGGTCATGGCGTGGCCTTTGGCCAGCACACCTCTGTCCCTGCTTCCCTTGGTTTTCTGTTTCCCCACAATGCACTGAGACAGTTACTTCAGTGTCCTTCCTGGCTGTCAGAGCACCATTCTCCATTCCAACATGAGTGTAGCCAGCTGGCCGGCCTGGTGACCTCCTTCAGTCCCACCACTTCAGGAGATACTGTAGCCTTCTGGAAGAAGAAATGGGGTACCCTGGAGTGGCTAAAGTAAAAAAGGGAGGGTGTGGTCTTTTATTTGAAAAGCCAGCATTCAAAATAAGCCTACAGCCTTGCCCCTCAGGGAGATGGGCCTACAGCTGTTAGGAAAGCAGCACTCCTCAGGTACTTTTGGTTTCTACTCTACGAAGGCTCCCTCCTGGGTCCTGAGCCTCCTATACTGAAGTGCAGGCTGTTCGTGGTTCATTTTATAGGTAGTGTGGGTTTCAAAAATCCTATAAATCTACTTGGTATTTTTAAAATCAAATAATGCCTTGGGTTGACAGAGTAGTCTTTTATTTTTTTTTTTTTTTGTTTTGGTGGAACCAGGGATTGAACTCAGGCCCTTCCGCTTGCCAGGAAGCACTTATTCTACTGAGCTATCTCTCTGGCCCCCAGAGTAGTCATTTTAAAGGAAAGTGATACACCCTCAGGAGCATTAACACTGAGGAGCTCTGAAGGCCAGCAGCTAACACAAACTAGAGGCAGAGACCAGAACCACCCTGTCCAGCCAATCTGCATTGATATTACAGGATGGCAACGGAAGGCGTCAGCAGTAAGCATCAGCTGGCTGTTAGCACCCAACAGAATCTGGTGTCATAAAATGACATCATGACTGCTAGAGGAACTACACTTTGCTGATTTATTATTTCGGTCTGAAGTAAAGGAACTCTAGACTGATTGACAACTGTGACAGTATTTGATAACGGCAATGGGCACAGCTAGATAAGAATATTTAAAAATTCTCTTATAAAATAAGTTCCCCCCCAAAAAAGAGACATATATTTTAATCAGGAAGTTTTAAATTTCATCTTTAATTTCTCTAGAGTAAGATATTTCGTTCCTAAGGCTTTCACTGCTACAATGAATAACAAATGCCCTGGGCATACCATGCCATCCTGGAACCAGACGTGGTGGTGCACACGTGTAATCCCAGAACTCAGGAAGGTTGAAAAGGTGGACATGTGAGAGTATGAGACTAGCCCAGGGCCTAAAAAAGTGAGGAAAAGGCCAGCCTGAACTACAAAGCAAGACCTTGTCTCAAAAAATTAAAACAAAACAAAATACTATTAATAAATAATTAAGATACGCTATTTTAATTCCAGTCTTAATTATGGCAATTATTACATAATGCTGCATTAAGTTCATGTCCCCAGAGCCTTCTGAGTCACAGTGCACTCCATGGTGCTTAATTCAAAAACAACTAAGTCCTTGTTTTATTTTCTTGTGCTTTCCTATTTTCTTGTGATTGGACTGGGAGCCATTGCTTTTCTAGATGTTTATTTCAGATTAGGTTTGTTCTGTTTCTTTATGGCCAGGTTACTTGATGTCTCCTCTTGCTCATAAGCCCAGTGTTTCTATTTTTTTTTTTTT
>NDGM011181151.1:0-14622 GCA_002564305.1 Octomys mimax | reverse complement strand
AAAGCCTGAGAGAATGTTTTCTCTCCATGTGACTCTCCTTAGGCACACTCTACATCACCGATGGCACAAGCATTCCTAACCTGAGAATTTTTGAATTACTCACATTCCTAAGACCAGAACTACATATGGAAAATGCCAAATCCTGTTGCCAGTTGGAGCAGTAGCCAAACTTTATTCTCTCTTGGATGTAGGGATTGAATGCCCGGATTACTCAGCATTCTGAACCTGATTCTGAGGAACAAATTTTCTTTATTAATTTATTTAGTACAGGGTTTACAGGGTCTTACTACACAATTCACACTCATAGTGATCCTCCTGTTTTCAGCCTTCCAAGTGCTGGGAATATAGGCATGGGCCACCATACCCAGTGTCAAGGAAAGCATTTTCTATGCTGATACCATTCTGGGAGTTGGTGCTCTACAGCTTTGTCCTCAAAGCGAGCCTTTCATTTTTGAACTTTTCAGCTGCAAAGAGTGGAGCTTTGGTTCTTTTTGTGATGCCCTTGGGTTTCCTGTTGCATTTCAGCAATCAAGATCTCCTCATCTCAATATCTGCAGTACAGAGCTTTACTAGACTCCCATTCTGGCCAAACTCACAATATTTTAATTACTTTTCTAGGCTCTTTGCTCTTGATTCTCATCATAGATCTGACTGAAGCCCCAAACAATAGCCATGCCATATCACAATATTCAACTGCCTTGAAATTTCTTCTGCCAGATTAATTAGTCCATTTCATTTAATCTCAGTCTCAGACAAAGACTCTGGACATAGGCAAAATGTAAATAGTCTTTCTCTCAAGATCATACCATCTATAGTCCAGCTCTCAATGCAGGACTTCCCAGAAGAAATTCCCCATGCCTGGTATTTATTTGCAGGATTTCTATCAGCATTCTGGTCTTCTGAAATCTGACCAGAGTCCCCCATCCAGAATAGTTGAAAGTGTTGTATTGCTTCTCTTTTAGGCAAAATCTCTGAAGGTTTCCAAATACTTTGCACAAGCCATTTCCAAAGGCTTTTCAACTATATGGTCAGGTATAATCACAGCAAGAACCCTTACTCTTTGTTATCAAATTCTGTCTTGATACTTTCCTCTTGTTGTTGGGACAAAATACCCGAAGCAAAATATTGAAGAAGGAAAGGTTTATGTAGCAGTTTGTGGAGGTTTCAGTCCATACTTGGCTGGCTCCAAAGCAGAGTGGCACTTGGCAGAGGGTAGACGTTCTTGGTAACAGAAAAGAGCAAAAGCAGCAAGAACAAAAAGGGAGGAGCAATAGCAGACAATAAATCTCTTTCTCGCCATTATATGGTATGCAAACTCCTCACCCCAGCATGGGTTTAGCATTCACACTCATAATCTCAATATGAGACAATCAAACCCTCAACAGGCCTGTCCCCTGACTGCATTAGGCTTTGCGGGGACATCTAGATACAATCCATAGCACCAACAAATTGTTAATCTCCTATTGTCTTGTTTTGAAACGACTTATTTTTATTTACATCATTTTCTGCTCTTTATAATAAAGGCCTAAGCTCACAAATATTACATTGCTTTTCTTGTCAATGTTAAGAAAGGAGTTTTTTTTTTTTCTTATTTACTTAACATTGTTCCAGTGGTGTGATAACATGGTCCCAGGAAATAATGAGTCCCATTAGTTAAATTAGTAGGCAGGGTAAAAGTAAACTCTTCAACCCAAGCAAAAGCCATAGCTATACACTGTGGACTTAAATCCCCATTGCCTGTCACACAGCACTGGTCACTACTGTCGGCTCTACATTTTGTTCTTTATGGAAATGGAGGGCTTCACTCACAAATCCATGAGGCTGTTGGTCAGTCCTTTCAAAAAAAGACTTCATTCCAATTTTATAAGCCAAAAACAGCTGTAATATAGTTCCTCAAAAAATGAGAACCAGTTATCTCCTTTTTACTGTTATAATAAATAATAGCTCATCACAGGTTATTATGACTTCTCCTTGATCCAAGAAAAATGTGATTTTTTTCTTTCTGTGACTAAGCCATATAATAAGACTATTTACCTTTTAATACATGTTCTGATATCCTATTTCCCATTCAATTCATGTAATTACAAATATCCATCAAAAAGAGCCGATACAAAATAGTGGATTTAATTTTGTTACTTTAAAAAAAAAATCCTCAAACTCCAGACATAAAAATCATCATGTGTCTATCTCATGCTGAGCAGCCTACTTCTTTTGCAAATACTGAGGCTACCCATAGTTGAAAAGGAATGTGGCTGAGCTCACACGATCTCCTTTGAGCTAACAGGTAAGAGGGAGATGAGTCCTGAATGTTCAATTACAGACAGGATGTTTCCTTTGGATTAGTTTTTCCTACAAAGAAGGAATACACAATGACCAAGACTAGGAACAGAGTGTTGTTCCAGAACATAGAATATGTTTGAGTTTTATAATCAGCAATGTCCTTCCTATGCAAGCTTCTATCTTTTTTATCCATATTACACATTTCTCTATATTGACTTTAGAAAGCTTTTGAGCAACTTCTTTGGAAAGAGAGTCCTCTATTATTTGGCTAATTTACATTTGAGAAAAATTTCTAAGTCTTGTTCAGAAAGACTACCAAGTAAGTTTTAACCAAGGTCATAACAGTATAGACTATAGAAGACAGAATAATATGTATATGCCAATTATGCAAAAATAACCAGATAAGGATCATAAAACTAATGGATGCATCCCATGGAAGAGTGCAAAAGACTCTAGAGGATGTAGATAAAACTCTGCAGGAGCAGATCCTCCTGGACTGCTGCTTAAAGCTGCCTTTGGTAGTAAAGTTGGAGCAGTACCTGAGGCACAGGAAGGCCACCAGATGCCTCTGAAGACCGAATACTCTCAAAAATGTATGTTCATTATTGGAGGAACTCACATAATAAATGTTTACAATCATATATTTTTATTTAACTGGAAGGGATATTTAATTGAATGATATAACCACATGTGACTTCTTTGCATAAGCATCTCTCTTCACAGAACACACATTGTACAATTCTCTGTCACTTCAGTTTTATTTTCTAGTCCAGAGATTCTTCATAGCATTTTTGATCTCTACATTTCTCAGAGTATAGATGATAGGGTTCAGCATAGGAGTGATAACAGCATAAAAAACAGCTAAGTATTTATCAGCAGGCAAGGTAAATGGAGGCCTCACAAAAAGTATTATACAAGGAACAAAGAAGAGAATCACCACTGTTATGTGGGAGCCACAGGTGGATAAGGCTTTGTGTTTCCCTTCCTGACTCAGGTTCTTCAGGGAGTGCAGAATAACCACATAAGAGATTAACAAGAACATAAAAATAACTATACACATCACCCCATCATTTGCCAGCACACTGAGACCAATATAGTAAGTGTCAGTGCAGACAAGGTTCAGTAAGGGGTACATGTCACAGATGAAGTGGTCGATGACATTGGGACCACAGAAGGGAAGGTCATAAACAGAAAGGATTTGCTGTATAGCATGCACAAACCCCCCAACCCAGGCCAACAGCAGCAGCAGCAAACACATCCTGTGGTTCATAACGGTCAGATAATGAAGGGGTTTGCAGATGGCTACGTAACGGTCATAAGCCATGGCTACCAAGAGTGTTATCTCAGCGCCACCAAAAAAATGTTGTAGAAAAAGTTGAGCCATGCAAGCTTGGAAGGTAATGGTTTTCTTCACGAAGAGCAAGTCTATCAGCAAAGTTGGCGTAGCTGTGTTGGTATAAGCAAGATCCATAAATGATAAGTTGCCAAGAAAGAAGAACATCGGGGCATCCAAGGCTGGGCTGAGCACCACAGTGACAACGATGAGTAGGTTTCCTGCCATGGTCACCACATAGATCAGCAGGAACACAACAAATAATATTTTCTGGCTCTGGAGGCTCTGAGTGAGTCCTAAGAGAATAAACTCAGTCACGTTGTTCCTTTGTTCCATATGTTGTACTGTGTGTGCCTCTGCTCAGAAGAAAATTATCTACAAACAGATTTATTATTAGCAAGTCAGAAAAAATTATGCCTATTCATTCCTTAAATAAACATTATTAATATTTTGTTCCTTATATTTCAGAGATTATGAGAATTCAAATTTGATGAAGCAGAGAGCCTAACTTTGGGGCTCTTATAGAGAAATCAGCACAGAAGAAATTAGACTCATGTGCCTATGAAAGAAAAAGAAGTCTCCCATAGTGAACTCTTTGTATGTAAGGTAATGGAAGGATACAAAATGGACACCATAATGAAAAATAGCATTGGACATTTTATATAAAACAACAGAAAGACTTATTTTACAATTACTTCTAAGTAACAAAGTACATTTAATTTTCTACATTGTTAGAATTGAAGAAACTTTTCAACTCACTGAAATCTCAGATAGGCACACTGAAAGTGGCAGAATATTTTAAGAATGTACAAAAGTATATAATCAATCCATAAACAAAAGCAGTTTAGTGAGGAAGAGAGACAGGAGATGAAAGGAGAGCATTGCAAGATGGAGAAGAAGTGAGGTCAGGGAATAGGAAGGAAGGAGACTTTAGGGCAGATCAGGGAAAGAGGAAAAGAGAAAAAAAAAAGATCAGCACAATGAGTATGAGAAGCAGAGACAGGTAGGTTGCATACATAGAAAGAAATCTCTAAGTGGATCATATTCACTAGCAAAATATTAATTTAAAAATAATCATAGAAATGACAGTTGTTCTCTAAATCTCTGTGACATCTATTTCTCTTTGACTCATATGTTATTCCTTGCTTCTTCTTCACAGATAGAATATCTTCATATCTATTGCCCATGTCTCTGTTCATGCTTTCTATTTTATCTTCCTTATTAATATTAACACTGCTCTTCCAATTTTTCCCTCCATTTCCTTATCCTTATTTTCCTTACTGTACTGCAGGATTCCTTTAGCATATGTACACAGTCTGTTTTTATGTTTAAAAATTCTACCCTTATATCCCACTTGTCTTCCAAGCCAGAATCCAAATTCAATCTTCAGCTCATATTATACAAATTGTCACTTAAGCCCAAAGTGAATATGAGATTTTTCTCTTACTTTTTTTTTTTTTTTAAACGGGATTGAACTCAGGCCCTTGCGCTTTCCAGAGAAGCGCTTATTCTACTGAGCCACCTTTACGGCCCCATGTTACTTGATATAATTTTTTAAAATTAACTAGAAAGCTCTCTGAATCAAGTATTATCACATTGTGTTCTCCAACTCAGTCTTTAATTTTACATCAACTTTTGAGGTTCTGAACAGTGTGCAGAAGAGAGCTCCTCTGACCATAACAAGAATTCATGAGCACCTGCTTATCAATTATCTTTGAAGTAGTTACAGTGCAACTCTCCTGTGAGAATACTGATGTTAGAAGAGGAACATTTATTGTACATTTTTATAATTTTGAAATAGGCAAGAGGAGTTTTCAAGATTGAAATCAACATACACACTTATTCCAAAGGACCCTACAACATAACTACCAGAATCACACCAAGCTTCTAAAAGTCTTTGTGTTCCAATGTCAACATGGTGCATTGAGAACAGTCTAGCTTAGAATCATACAAGTAAATAACCTTCCACAGACTCTGGCAAGGATAGAGTCATTAATTTCATATTCTGTACTTTCATGCTTTTCTTTGACTTACATGATAACAGCTCCATGAACTGAAGTCATCTCTCTGTACAGAGAAAGCAAATACACGTACCTTTGCTTCCACCTCAGAATATTTCCATTGGCCAATTCCTCTTGTAATTGCAGGAAAGTGGATTCATCAAACATTCAGAATAAAATTTCTTTAGGCCAGAGAGATAGCTCAGTAGAGTAAGTGCTTGCCTGGCAAGCGCAGTGTTCAGTACCAATAAATAAATAAATAAATAAATAAATAAAATACTTTTTAAATATTTGCCACACTTTACATCTTCTATTAGCTCAGTAAATGAATCTGTTTTAGAATTGAAAATCCTTGTTTTGGGGAAAATTTGTCCTTAAACAAAATAAGTATTAAATAAGCAAAACAAGTATTAAATGTCTTAAATAAGGTATAAAAGAAGTTTTGTGGGAAAAGGAATTATGAAAAGATGAGAAACATATTTAAAATAAAAGTGAAAACTATTTTAATAATTTTAGAATATTAGGATTTCCAATCAACTATAGTTACCTGATCTCATACAGCATTGTTGAATTTAGGACTCCCTAAAGACTGATTAAAATTGAAATACTCTTCTGTGATGACTGAAGTACATTATGTCCATTGTTACAAAAACATTTAAGTTACTACTAATACAGACAAACAGTCTCAGAGATATAGGCAAAATCTTTGGTCACTCCTATATTTGAACATAGTGTGTAATAGTGTACCATTAATTTGCAATGATGCAAGAGGAGACATCTCTATGTCTCCTTAATTAAACTCAGTGGAATCTCCAGAATCCTGGGGTTACACAATGCATGGAGATGTGAGAAGAATAAAATCTATGCAGAACACAATTTCCATTGATGTGGTCTCTAGGGAAATTATCATAATTGAACGAAGTGAAACTGAACTAGCAATACCTCAAAGTAGGAACAACTGGATCTCATCTTATTAAATCATATTTGTACATCAGTAAGAACCAACGGAGAAAACAGTGTAGGAAAAACATAAGCTATGCCACAGGCAAAGAACCTCTACATGGAACATGTAAAGATATAGAATAATAGTGAGCTCCAAATAGAAAGACTCAATTAAAAAGTGGGGATCTGGATGAATATACACTCCTTGGATGAAGAAACGCAAATGTCAAATATATATATATATATATATATATATATATATATGTATATATATATATATATGAAAAAATACTCAACATTATTGGTCATTCAAGAAATGCAAATTAAAATAACAATGAGATTCCATCTCACTCCAGAAAGAAAGGCTGTCATCAAGAGGTCAACTAATAACAAATGTTAGAATCGCTGTGGGGGCAAAAGGAACACTTCACTATTGTCAGAGTGTGGATTAGTACAACCACTGTGGAAATCACTGTGGAGATTTGTATGAAAACTAGAATTAGAGATCGTATTTGAGTAAGCTGTATGCCTTCTGGGTATTTCCCTAGAAGGTTTGAAAACATCATACCATAGCAATATATGTGCATACATGTTTGTAGTGACAGTTTGTGATAGTAAAATCTCACAAATAGCTCAAATGGTCATCAGTCAAAAGATGCACAAAACAGAAGTGATATTTTTATACAATGGAGAATTCTACAGCTATAAGGAAAGATAAACGAGGCTTTTATAAGTAAATGCAAGTTGAGACCATATTTATAAATGAAATAATCTATGTTCAGCTGTGTAAATATTATATTGTCCCTAAGAGTAAAAAATGGACATATTTATAAGATTCAAAATGTACTATAGGTATTGTGAAAGGGGAAGAAACTGCTCAAAAGGAAAGAAATAATAGTTTTGGGAAAAGGGAAAAAAGGAAGAAACTACATATTGTCAGCTAATATAAGTATATGTGTGATTTCTGTAAGTCCATTAATAGGAATATTTTTACTTATATTGATTGAACTTTCAAAGCCTTGTAACTTGAGCAACTACCTTGAAGATAAGTGTAGTTAGGTTAATTTCCTAGTATCTTGTTTATCTCTTTAAACTTAAATAAAACAAAATTTGCAAATATTACTTTATTCTTTTGTTATCAGTATTGAGGAAGGAGTTCTCTTTGTCACCTAATGTTCTTCCAATGGTGTGCCACTATGTTTCAGGACAACTATGATAACAGTCACAATGTATTAAACTAGCAGAGTTAAGGGACCTCCATAGAAGCCCAAAACCAAAGTCAAGCAGAACACTGCTTGCTTTAACTCTGCCACCCCTTACACAGCCCTGGGCACTGTTATAAGCTCCACACTGTCAGCCTTCCTTCCTTTAAAAGATGGAAGGCATAACTCACAAATCCAGAGCCTTGTGAATATGAAACTGTACTGCATTTGATTTAGCAAAATGATTCAAGATGATATTATGACTGAGAAGCAGTTTTTAATATTGCATTTGGAAAAAGGGAAAACCAGCTTTGGCTACTGTTATACATAATAATGGCTCATCCATGATAGCTGTGCCCTCTAAGAGAAGCACGGAAACTGCTCATTTTCTCTTACTGTGTTTATATCATATTTTTATTATTTATTTATTTATTTATTTTTTCAGCACTGAGGATTGAACTCAGGACCTTGCACTTGCCAGGTAAGCACTTAATCTATTGAGCTATCTCCCCAGCCTCCTCATATTTTTAATAATTTAATTTAATTTTAGAGATTAAATAAAACCAAAATCAAAAGTAAATAGCAAAAACAAAGAGAGAAATAGAGTAACATATGACAAAACATATGTAGCAGATTTTCAAAACAAGAATAGCAAATTAACAAAGGTTGTTATGTTTTTATAATCAAACCTGTTGCTCAAATTAACAGATTTAGGTATGCAAGATTAAACAAATAACTTAATATTAAGGGATGCTTTCAATAAACCTTATTTTTTTCCTGTGCTTCTTATCTTTTTTAAAGTTTATTTTAAATAGAGAATAATCATAGTTGGTAAGACATTAGAATGGGTGCACACTTAGCAGACCATGATGAGAGGTATTCAACCGTGGTTCGTATGGCACCTTACTGTCTTCAATGCAGTTGCTCAGAATGCAAAATATTAGCATATAGAGTTAGATAAAGTGCAAATTTTAAACATTAATTGCTATTTTCCAGAAGCTGATGGAAATTAGTAGTACAATAATGTGAGCTTTCCTGTACATATACTTGTATGATTTTTCCCCTTTCTTTTCATTCTATATTTTTTCCTTTCCCTCATTTTGTTTATTCCTTATGTTCAGTTTCATTCCATTTTACTATATCTAGCATACCTTTTCTATTTCATTTATTCTTTCAGGCTTTCACACTATGGACATAGTATGATATTTACACACATGGGCTGGATTTATTTTACTTATGAGTATAGCCTCTAGTTGCATCTATTTTCCTATAAACACCTCAAGTTAGTCTTTCTTTATAGCTGACAAATACTCCATTGTATAAAAACACTATGTCTTCTTTATTCATTCCTCAGGTGATGGGCATTTTTGTTGTTTTCAAGATTTTGCTATGGCAAATTGTACTGCTATAAACATTGGTGAATATATATCACTGTGGTATGATATTTTCAGTTCTTTTGGGAAAATACCCTGAAAAATATCTGGGTTGAATGGGATTTCCAGCGGATCTTTCAAGGGATGCCACTGATTTCAATAGTAGCTGTACCAGTCTACATTCCCACCAATTGTGAAGAAGCCTGACTTTTACCCAGAACGTTTGTTACTAATTGATTTCTTTATGGCACCCGGTAGGGAGATGGTATCCCAATGTCGTTCTAATTTCATTTCTTGAATGTCCAGTGCTGTGAAACTTTGTTTTATGTATTTATTTACCCATTGTATTTCTTCATCACAAAAGTATGTATCCATCTCACATGCCCATTTTTGTATTGTGTGTTTTAATTTGGGGGTTCTAGTTTCTTGCTTTAGTGCTTCATATATTCTAGATAGAAGAACTTTGGATAAGTGATTGTTGGTTAAATTTTTTTTTTTTTGCCATTCTGTGCATAGTGAACTATATTGAATAGGAGAGGTGATAGTGGACATCCTTGTCTTTTACCTGATCTGAGAGTAAAGGATTTCCCTTTTTTTCCATTTAGAATGAAGTTGTGTGTTGGCTTGTGATTGTTGGCTTTTATCAGATTGAGGCACAGGCCATCTATTTCAATTTTCTGTAGGGCTTTAACCATGAATGAGTGTTGGACTTCGACGAAAGTCTCCTCCATATCTATTGAGAAGATCATGTGGTTTGTGGATTTGGCTCTATTGATATGGTGCTTTACATTTATAGGTTTGCATATGTTGAAACATTCTTGCATCCCTGAATTTAACTGTACCTGCTCATAGTTTATAATCTATTTGTTACTATTTTATTGAAAAATTTTGTATCAATGTTCATAAAGGAGTTTGTTCTTTAGGTCTCTGTTTTTGGTTGTGTCTTTCTCTGGTCTTGGTATCAGTATAATACTTGCCTCCAGGAATGATTTTGGGAGTGTAGATTCGTTTTTAATTTCATTGAAGAGTTTGAGGAGTATTTGTATTAAATCTTCCTTCAATTTCTTATAGAATTCAACTGTGAATCCAGCAGCACGTAATTTTTTCATTACATTTTCAATTTCATTGGCTTATGTTGAATTATGCAGAGTTTTTATAATGTTGTGATTCAGTTTTAGTAATTTGTACCTATGTGGGAAACTGCCAATTTCTTCTGCATATTTAATTCAATGAGAGCAATGTTTTTCACAATATATATTGGTGATCTTCTGAATGTCCATATAATCTGTAGTGATTTCTCCTTTTTCATTCCTTATTGCTTGAATTTGAGGTTTTTATTTCCTCTTTTAATGAGGTTGGCTAGGGGTTTATCAATTTCATTTAATGTCTCAAGGATCCAGCTCTTTGATTTATTAATTCTTCATGTTGCTTTCTTTGTCTCAATTGCACTAATCTTTGCTCTAACATTTTTAATTTCCTCATATCTTTGGGTTTTAGGCTTTGTATGCTCTTCTTTTTCTAAAAGCTTAAGGTGCAGCATTAGGGAATTTATTTTTTCTTTTTGTTTGCCTAATATAAATTAGCCAAACACTTAATAAATAAAAACTTCTATAAACTTCCCTCTGAGAACTGCTTTCACTGTATTCCACAAATTCATTAATTTGCACATTCATTATACTGTGGTCAGATAATATGCATTAGATGATTTCTGTTCTCTTGCATATATTTAAGTATGGTCCATGGACTGTTATGTGGTGCATTTTAGATAATGTCCCATGTGCAGTTGAAAAGAATATGAATTCAGATTGTTAGATAGAACACTGTAAATGTACACTAAGTCCATTTGTTGAAAAGTTTGTTTCAGCTCTACTATCTCTTTGCTAATTATTTTTGTGTATTTGACATATCTTTTTGAGATAAGGTGGTATTAAGATTCCCTGTTAACACTGTGTTATTGATTATAGATTTTTCCTTTGCATTGAAATTTGTCTTCTCTTCTCCCATATTTGTTACATAACTATTTATGATTGTTATCTCTTCCTCTTGAAGTTTTCCCCTAACAAGTATCTAGTGACACTTTTTATCTCATTTGATCTTTTTTTTTTTTGTTTAATGTTCAGATTCCATGTGAACATCATAGCTACCCACGCCCCTTTTTTTCTGAGCTGTGGGAGCATGTAGTATTGTTTTCCATCCTTTGATTTTTAGCTATTAATTTATTTATGCGTGAAATGTGTTTGTTGTATACAGCATCTTGTTTGTTTTCATCTCTTCGTCTGCTCTGTCTCTTTCAATTGGTGAATTGTGTCCTTTTATATTGGTGGTTATAATGGATAAATATTAGCATATGTTTTTCATATTATTTTCTTGCTGTAGTTTCCTACGTTTTTGTTTCTAATTTGCGATGGATTGTTTCTATTGTTGCTTTTGGAGATGTAGTCATTTTGATCTCTCTCTAGAATATCTTTTAGTACTCTGTATAGTGTGGTTTTGGTTTGCATGAATTTCTTAGTTGTTTTTGTCAAGACAGTATTTTACTTCACTGATTTTCAAAGAGAGTATTACAGAGTATATCAGTCTTGTTTGGAGTTTGTTTCCTTGTAGGACTTAAAATACTTCATGTTCTTTTTAGACTTGATGGTTTGTGATGAGAAGTCTTCTGTCATTCTGATGGATTTTTCTTTTAAATATGATCTGTTTATTTTGTCATTCAGCTTTTAGTATGTTTTTGTGTTGAAATTCTGGGATCTTGGGTATTATATATTTGGACATAGTTTTTTTTTTTAACTGAGTTGATATTATTCGGAGTTCTATGTGCCTCAGCTACTGAGTGTCAGATTGTTCATCCATATTTAAGAAGTTTTTGTTATTACTTCTGCCCATATTCCTTTTATGGTGTTTGTGTTGGCTTTTTCTTTCTCATTGGTGTCTGTCAGTTTTATACTATTCATCTTTGCATTGTCTTGAAACTGTTGAATTATTATTTTCTGAAACTTTATTGTTTTTAAGATATTTTTTTCTTTCCTGTTCATTGGCTCTAATGATGTCTTCAAGGTCTAAAAGTCTATCTTAACTTTAATTCAAATGGTTTTGCCAACTTTTAATGGAGTTCTAATTTCCTGCATAGCTCTCTGAATCTGCTTCATGCATTCTATTTCTTTCCTATACCTCTCATTCAAGGTTATACCATTTTCTTCTGTTGTCCTCTATTTTTTGTCAGTGTCTTCTTCTAAGTAATTTTTCCTTTTTTTTTTTTTTTTTTGGTGGAACTGGGGATTGAACTCTGGCCATTGCTAAGTAATTCTTTCATTATATTTAACATTTCTTCTTTTTTAAAATAAATCTGGGAGAGTATTTCTGATCTGATTTCCTTTATACCCTTTTACAGTTGTTTCTTCACTTTATTTGCTGTTATTTTGGAGATTTCAGGTATGTGACTTCCAATTTATTTTACATTGATATCTCCTGGGTTTGTTCTGGGTGGCCTGTGGGCCTGATTCTGCATTTTACTCCTTTTTGTCATTTTTCAAATTCAGAGAGAAGTCTTTATTTTGAGTTCTGTGATAAATTTTTGAAAATTTGATTGTAGGCAGCTGTATCATTGCAATGAGAACCTCTCTGCAAATAGTCTGGTTTTTTATGTATATTTGCTATGTCAAAGCTTTCTGTTTTGTGTGTGATCCCAGGCTTTGCCTTCTGTATTGACTGAGAGTGTAAATTGTTTACTATTAGGCATTGTCCTCTGGCCTTAATTTTAGGGCTTTTATAATGTTTTTACCAAAGCACCCACCATGATACTGTTACCCAAATGAGAACATGTGGTTAAGAAGAAATGTTATCCTATTTACACTAGTATAATTAGCATTGCAGTGGTTCCTCACTTATCACAGTGGTTACATTCCAGAGAACACCATGATAAGTGAAAATCAGTGAATTAGCAGATATATATATATATATATATATATTTTTTTTTTTTTAAACCCTACCCACACTCCTTTAAACATTTCCCACACTTTTTGAAACACCTTTAACATACTCAATCATTTTCTGAACTTGTAAATCTTAATTTTTAACCAAGTACCTATAATGTATGGTACTGTAAAATCCCACCCTGTAGCAAAAAAATTGATGATAAATAATTTAGATTAATATTTTTTGAAAAACTGTGATACAGTGAGTGCAGAATAGTGAGGGACTACTGTCCTGATCACAACAATTGCAATTTATAGACTCAGCCCAAGCCCAGTCCTGGTGATTGTGTGGGACAGCTTCCAATCTCCCTTGTGCCCGCTGGACCTCTCCAGATTAAGCACAGGCTCACTGAATGAGTGAGACTTTGCACCATGATCTTGGGACCCTGCCATTACTTTGGAACCAGGCCAAGCCCACTGTGTGAGTAGGAACTTTTGCTGCACTCTCTGGACTCCTCCAGACCCAGCCCAAGCTTAGGCCCTGCAAGTGTGTATGAGAGCTCCCGCACTCCCCTGTGCCCTTAGATCGCTCCAGATGCAACCCAGGCCTTGCATACAGGCCAGAGGTGAAACACTGCAGCTGAAGTCCCTGCAGAGAGAGTAGGAGTCAGAACCACTCAACTAAACTAGGAGCAGAACATCTCTCAAGAGGGGGAAATGATCCCTAGGATCATTTCCTAGGGCTGCAACAGGAAAGAGCTGAGCACAGCAGCCAGACCCAAGCCAGGCACAACTGGATGAACTCAAGCGTAGTAGATCTGTACCTGAATTTCAGTAGGTGATGAGGTTATAACTGCACCAAAGCACTACAACTAAGGTCAGAGGACAGTGCTATACAAAACAAAAAAGAGATGGCGCAAAATGCAATCTCAGGCCACAAGCTCACCCAGAACAACTGCAGAGCACACTAGCACAGAACAATTGTAAATCACAGCTGAAATGTCTGAATCAATAGCATCTGAAGTAAAGAAAATACTTCAGAAAGGTATAGAGGAACGATACAGACTACGAAAAGATGTTCTAGAGAGGGACGAAAATGTTCAGACCTCCATGAACGAAAACAGAAAGAACACACTAAATATGACAAACAATTAAACACAGGAGAAAAAGGAGTAAACAATAGCAGGTAAATAACATGTTGATTGTAACTCAATACATCACAATTATAACCATCAATGTAAATGGACTCAATTCAACAGTTAAAATAAATAGACTGGCACAGTGGATTAGGAAACATAATTCAACAATATGCTGTGCACAAGAAACACATTTAACTCATAAAGAAATTCATAGGCTGAAAGTCAAAAGATGGAAAAGAATACTACATGCCCCAACTGCAATTCTGTTCTCAGACAGTCTCAACTTCAAACCAAGAACAATAAAACAAAATAAAGAAGTCCACCATGTACTGGTTAGGGGGAAAATTCAAGAGGAAGAGGTAACACTCATAAATATTTACACACCAAACACGGGAGCACCCAACTATATAAGACAAATCTTAATGGACATGAAAAATCTAAT
>NDGM011181143.1:0-13832 GCA_002564305.1 Octomys mimax | reverse complement strand
TTTTTTTTCGGAACCGGGGATTGAACTCAGACCCTTGAGCTTGCCAGAGAAACGCTTATTCTACTGAGCCACCTCCCCGGCCCCAGATGTGTTTTCTTATAGGTCTGGAAACCAGAACTTAGAAACAGGTCCCTCTGGGCTAAAATCAGGGAGTCAGCAGGACTGTGCTTTATCCAGAGGCCCAAGGAACTTGTTTTCTTTGCCTTTGGTGGCTCTGGAGCTGCCTGCAGGCCTTGGCTCGTGGCTTCTTCCTCCATCTTCAGAGTGACTCCAGCCATATGGAGTCGTTGGGTTTTCCTCGTTGTCTCTGGCCGCTGCTCGTACTGTCTCCACATCTTCTGAGATTCTGAGGCTCCTGCCTAAAGACCCTGTGACTGCATTAATCCAGGATTTGTTCTCCATTTCAAGATCCTTAACTTAATCTCCTCTGTAAAGTCTGCTCTGTTGTAGATCATTTTATTGTTGCAGGATCTGAATAGTTGATGTGGACGTCTTCGAGCAGACCACTCTTCAGCTCACCATGCCCTCTCTATTCCAAGGGCAGAACTGTCTCACTTTATTCTGGGGCTCCGAGAGCCACCAGGCACTTCCTTCCTGCCATGGCTTTTGGCCTGTTCTGTCACTTACCAGCTCCCGTGTCTGTCTCTCCCAGCTAGATTGCGGGTGCCTTTAGAGCAGAGCCCAGGGCTTCCCCCTCTGGTCCTTTACTGGCAGTGCCTAGAGTGCTGGCTGGTGTAATGGGGCTTGGTAGCATTGGGTAATCATGACGGATGGGTTGGCTTGTGGCCTCAACAGGATACTTCCTCTTGGAGCTTGGTGTCCCCATCTGTGAATGGGATGAATCTGGAGGCCCTGCAGCTCCATGACCTGGGCACAGGGGCTCTGCAGCACAGCTGCCTGTACCTGAGCTGGTCCTGCTTCCTCAAGTGGACCTGTTCCTGCAAAGCCTGTGTGTGTGTGTGGGGGGGGGTGGTATCTGGGCGTCCTGGCCCGTCCTGTAGCCCTCCGTGACATTGTGTGTTACCTTACGAGGTCATCAGTTCAGCCACTCAGGGCCTTGAGCAACAGGCTGTGACAGCCAAGCACTTTCGCAGTGTCTGCTGAGGCTGGTCTTGTCGCAGCAAGCACACTTGTCTAGACAGAGGTCACATGGCACAGGGGAGTGGGCTCGTGCCTTTCTGCTTGCTCACTAGTTGAATGACTTCCAGAAAGAGAAGACCACACGACCTGAGGCAGAGGCAGGTGCCCTGGGTTCAGCGTGAGGACGCAGGAACATGGGGTCACATGGCCCTGCACAGCCGCCGCCCCTCCCAGATGTGGCCAGAGGGGCACCGGACAGTGTAAAGAACCACAGCCCAGACAGCGGAGGAGCACATAGACAAATCAGGTTCCCAGAAACTTGGATCTCCATTCTTGCTCTCCTGCCAGCGTACAGAGCCACAGGCAGACACACACACACACACACACACACACACACACACACACACACGGGCTTGTGCTATATCTCCCAGCCTCCTCCCATCTGCACCCGCAGAGTCAGCCCTGCCAGCGAGGAGAATGCTAGAGCTCAGCTTACCCTCGGATCAGATGAAGGGACAGACATCGGTTCATTTCCTGCCTGGTGACAACTTGCATATCTGGTCACCTTTGTGCTGACCCTCTAACAGATGGCAAATGAGGGGGCCCTGGGAGGGGTCAGGGAGGGCCAGGCCACCATTGCCGTGGGCTCAGCAGAGGAAGCAGCTGCGGGCGGGTTTCATAAACACACAGCAGTCTTTCCTGGTTTTCCTCTTCCCGGGGGAGTGGCCCGACAGCGCTCTTTTGTGTGGGACCATCTTCCTCCAGGATGCAGGGAAGGGTGAGGGCATGCTTTGTCTCTGCCTTAGCAAGGTGACCTTGGAGAGAGAGAGAGACAGGGAGACGGCCAGTGTGAGCGAGAGTTCAGCAGTAACAGCCTGGCGAGAGGGCAGCCCCGCCCAAGCACATGCAGAGGCAGAGTCGGAACCCATCCCGACCCACTGAGTCCTTCCCAGTGGCTAGAAGAGCGGCCCCAAACCTGTCTGTGCTGGGAACCTGAGCTGTCTTCCCCTTCAACAGTACATGCCCTTTATCTCCTCTTTGTTCATCCCGGTGCTGCCTGAGTACCATAACCTCCCAAGTCTCATCTGGCCGCGAGGAAGCCAGCTCTGCCAGGCTCTGCAGTTTGTGAAGTACTTTTAAAATTCCTTTCTAGGGGCCCAGGAGATGGCTTAGTGGAATAAGCACTTGCCAGGCAAACACAAGGGCCTAAGTTCAATCTCTGGTTCCGGAAAAAAAAAAAAAAAACCCTCTCTAGTCCCTCTGCTGAGATATATGGGACGGGGAGGAGCAGAGACCCAGAACAGGAGCTATGTTCTTGTCCATAATTAGTCTTCCTGCCCTGTCACAGAGGACAGTGCCTTGCACAACTTTTGGACAGTGTATTCAGTAAGTAAGAGATGCAAAATGCGATGCGTGGGCAATGTGGCAACGCACCAAGTGAAAGTATATTGCATGATGCTTGTCTTAAAGATTCAGAGCTAAGCACAGTTGGGCTTAATATTTTGTCTCAACTTTCAAACCTGCTGGTGGTGGCTGCCCTGTGATTAGAGTTGGTGACTGCCTCACACTTGGCACCTAATACAGTGGGACCATGCATGTGTGTGAGCAATAGGGGGGCACGCTGTGGCTTCTGAGGACCTGGGCCCCAAAATCCAGGAGGGCGTGTGCAGGGCAGGCCAGATTCTTGGGAGAGGTGGCTCTGGAAAAGGATGGACCTTTCCTCCATGATGCAAGGCAGGGCAGGAAGTCCTTGGGGAAAGACCAGCACTGATGTGCAGAGGAGGGCAGAGAACACACACGTCCTCTGACCCCTCAGCCAAGCACAACATGAGACTCGAGGGGTGATGGGAGAGGTGAGCTCAGCAAGCAGTCATACTCCCTCTCTCTCTGCTCCAGAATGGGGGGATTTCTGCCTTTGTCCCTTCTCTGCCATCATGGGTGCAAGATCCTGAGCCCCAAGCTCTGCTGCAGTATGGTCAGCCTTGGGGTCTTCCTGTGTAAGAAAGACACCTTCATCTGGGTAACCCAGGGCGCCCACCTGGCTGGCCTTCGGTGGGTACGGACTATGTCCTCCCTCCGAAAGCCCATGGCAAACTCCCTTCTGCCCCTCGAAGCCCTCTCTTCTTTTAGTGGGAATAACCTCCTCCAGTCCTTAGCAGGTTGGGAATCCTTTCAGATGGCAACTGGGGTAGATTTGAAGATGCCCAATATTTTCACGTACATCACCCCACTTCAGTCTTACAATAACCACGGGAAGGTAGCATTTATTATTTTTACCAATCATTAATATTTGCACAGAAACACAGGACAGATAGGTCATCTGAAATCAGAAAGCTTCTTTACTTTGTACTAGTTTAAGACTCTACAAGAGTGTGACTTAGGTTGGGTCAGCCAGAAATAGCCATTTTGGAGCTAGACCCTGATGCATGACTAGCATGTGACATCCTCTCTGAGGCACCAGGAAGTCACATCACAGACCGAGCACGTTCGCAATGTCACAGGCTCTGCACAGCCCTTTGCTGAGGTCAAGGAGTAAAGAGTGCAGTGGAGTAACTCAGTCTAGTCAAAGACCAGCTGAAAGGGCTCCTTTTATTTAGACCACGCGCACTGTACTTTGGGCGTGAGTGTGACTCTGCCCAGGGCTTGCTCCTCCCCAGAAGGTTCTTCCCTCAGCCTGCCTGATGGCTCAGTGCAGTACAGGAGGGAGCCTCACGGCTGCCGCGTGCCAGAGCGAGTGCAGCAACAGCACCCACCCACGGGCTTGGTCACTGTCACCACTGGGGAGGTGGAGCTGTGGCTGAGGGCTCTGGACAGAGATGATGCAGCACACTGTGTGTTCTTGAGCTTCTGTAGTCTGGCGGGGGGAATGTGACGCAGCACGTAGGACGCCTCACATCAAGGGTGGCCTGGTGCGGAACTTCAAGGTGATTGAAAGTCTAGGATGGAAACCATGGAGAGAAGGAAGGGACAGCCCCGGAAACCAGGGTAGAGAAGGAGCTCTTTCTAAATGGTCATGGTTGCGGTGCCCAAGGATAGGAGGCATCTTTTCCCCTCTAGAGATCGTTCTCACCTTGGCATCTGTACAACAAGCAGCCGCAGCATTTGCTACAGTGCAGACTCCAGGCCATGCTCCGTGGGTCTGCGCCGCTCCCAAGACTCTGCTTTTTTAAGAAGCACCCAGTGGCTCTGAACAGGCTGAAGTGACTGCTGGACTGGGAGCAACACGGGGAGACCCAGCTCTGTTTGTGTCTGCTTCCAAGGACCTTTTGCTTTCAGAGATGCCTGCCGTGTGCCAGTTCCCAAGCTCAGTGGAGCACATATGAATCAATGTTTAAGGGTGTGAGTCCTGTCTTTAAGTTCTCTTATACACTGCCCTGAGTCTTAACACTCGCGGGCTCCAGAAACACTCAAAGAAAGTTGCTGTCATAATCCACCCTTTAAGAAAATGACCCCAGAGATGGCTCACTCAGCCACTCGCCATAGTGGACGTGGACTCGTGGCTACCAACCAGAATTCCTTCTTCCGATCTGCGTGGTTCTCAGTGAGCTCTCACTAGGCAGCTCTGACAGGACTGAGCTGGGGGGTTTTGGGGGAGGGTGACCTCTCCAGAGCAGGCCAGTGCTGACGGTGACATCGGAAGCATCCACCCTTCCCAGTGTACTGATTTGCTCCCCCAAATGCCCCTGATGTGGAGGTCTTGGAAAGCAGCTCTCCCAGCCAGATTTCCACCTGCAGTTTCCACACATTCTTTCATGTTCGCCATTATTCCTACTTCCCTCTATTTTTGTCTTTTTTTCTAGTTCTTCCCCACCCCCCTTCTTCTGTGCATAAGGGGCAGAGAAAAACGATTTTGTATAGCCTGGCGCTGAACATGCAGGCCTGCGTGCCAGACTCATCTTCTTTTAGGTTCCCTCACCCTTGGAGTGCGCCCCCCCCCCCCCGGGCCCATACATGTCCTTTTCATAGGGATTGAGCTGAAAATGGCGAAACTTGGATTGAAAAGCCACTGGGCCCTACTTTAAAGAGCAAGACTGTGCTGTCTGGTTGGACGCAGGGAGGATGAGGATTAGGCTGTAGCCATAGGCAGTTTGCCTTGAGCTTCTCCGGAAAGCTTCCTGTCTCCTGGTCGGGTGGGCAGGCTTCCTCCAGCCTCCAGCTGCCCCGTTGCACATCCCTGAGCTCTGTGAGGAAGGGCTACCTTGCCCAGCGTTTGGATGCGTCAGATCACTTTCTGCCCTGGGAAGAGCGTGCTCTGACTCAGCAGGGATCAGAATCACTTCCCCAAGACAGTAGTGGAGAAAGCCAAACTACAGCAGGCAGAAGGCAGAGCTAGCGTGGGTTTTTCCCCCTAAGCATAATTATCATCATTTTAATACTGTTTATGAAAACTAGTGCATGGATTTTTAGAATAGAAAACAGAACTAGAAAGGAAAGCACCACCTCCCCCTCTTGGCGCACACACACACCCTCTGGCAGCGGCAGCCCTTCCCTCGACTTTTCAAAACCCATCTCCTTCCTCTTGCCTTCCTGTGTGGTGGGAGCTCGGGTCTCTCCCATCCTAGCTCTGCAGCCTCCGCCTCCAGCCAGCTGCGTACCCTCGCTGGGCCATCGGTGTTTCATACACCAACGTGACCCGGTGTGAGTACTTCCACCGTGCGCATTCTCGAGGCTTGAGGCTTGATGATGACGGCTGGGGCCCAGAGGCTGAGGCTGAGCAGCTTGCTGTGTCGGAGGAGGCTTCCCAGGGTCCAGCCAGCTGCTCCCTGGGCCCGTGGACCCCGGCCTTGCCCAACTTGTGGCAGCTCCTCAGCGGGTGGCCTCTCCCTCTGCACCCTCTACCCAGAACAGCATTCTGCTTCACCTCCTGAACAAAGCTCAGATATCTGCCCTTAGAGAAAGCCCTCCGAGGCCGGCTCCCACCCGCAGTGCAGGACCCCGGCCATGTTCTCTGCCCTGCTTTGATGTCGTGCTGCCCTCCACGTGGTTTGTCAAACATGGCTTCAAACTGTGGTTGGCATTGTACCTGCCTCTCCCTCCTGGGTCTGGCACCTTCTGCAAGGGTGGAGAACTCTGCCTTTATGTTCTCGGGGCTTATACACAGCAGGGGTATAATATGTGTTTATGAATCACATTCATTCTTTTTTTCAAAAGAAATTCATAAAAACCAAAGAATCAGAGAAATTAAATTGAAAGCAAATGTTCTGGGCTGTGGAACTGTGACCTCCTCTTGGTCTAGTTTCTCTGTTCGCTAAGGCCTCGGTGTTTCTCTGTGCAGCACGGGAAAGCAGTGGTGTGGGCCGGGGCCCGAATGGCTTTGTTCCACAGACTGAGATGGCTGTGGTCTGTGCCGGGCTTCCCAGCCTGGGCCTCTGCTTTGCTTTCTGGGTGGCAGTCATCTCCGGTAGGCAATAAGAGCTCCCCAGGCCCACACGCTTTCACTTTTACCCATCCTTTGTGTGCCAAGCTGCTCAGGCATTAAGAGGACTGGGCCCCGTTTTAGTCTCCATGAGATCTTGTTTCACGACCCCTCCCCAGCAAAGTGCTGGTGTCACACTAGATCCAGCCTGCGGCGGCATTTTGCTGAGCAACACGGCCTCTCATTGCACCCCTTGGCAGTGTGGGGTGGTGTCTCAATGCATGTGTCCCCGAAACCCACACACACTGTACACATTGTGCCTGCTGGGAGGGGCCGCAGCCATAGTGCTTGCCTCTGGCTCCCTGGTGAGAACTTTAACATTTCAACAAGTACTAGCTGAGCACCTTGGAAGTGCAGGGCCCCACCCAAGCACCGTGGCTGATCCTGGGGCCTGGCCTGCCACTGGGGAGCAGAGCCCACAGGCAAGCCTTGGAGGTTCTGAGAGAGCCAATTGTGGTTGTCAAGGCCTAGGAATGACCCTGGTAGCTCGAACATTGCAGGAAGAAACACCCTATACTGCACAATATAACAGACATGGGGCTAGGTCTTCTAGACTCAGGATGAGTTTTATACTTTGTGTTATTCCCGTCTTGAAGTTAGGAAATAAGAACTCAATTGCATAGTGGCTGTGAGACCAAACTCTTAATGCTGGAAGATGGGCTGGTAGATTGAGGGGTAGGAGATTCCAGTTCCTGAAGGGGGAGATGGGTGTTTGGGGAGAGGCAAGATGTTCCCTGGTGTATCTGCCTACAGCAGATGGTATAGCCTCAGAGAGGGGGTGAAAGGGATGGGGGAGGGAAGGAGGATGGAGGGCAGAGAGACAGAGAGAGACAGAGACATGAGAACCCTTCATGAATCCAGCGGGAGTGAGAACCAGTGTTGGAGGGATGGATTGAGCCCATTCCAGGAAGATAAAGGATGAAAGAGAGGATGGTTTTCTGCGTAGAGAAGCAGATGCTGTTTGTGCACCTGTCCTTTCAGTCCAGAAGTGCAGCCACTGGAGAGAAAAGGAGACATAGGAGAGTAAAGTTGGAAGCTCAACTGTCCAGCACATTTGCTTCAGTCCTGTCTGTTGGCATTTCTCTCTGCTGCGGCACTTGCAACCTTCTGGCCCCTTGTCAGGAGCTCTGTGGCCTGGGAAGCCGTGAGTTCCAGGGAAGTGGTCTGCAGGTCTGTTCTTCCCTGCTGTCGGGTTTGATGCTGGCTAGCACACAAACCTTTCCATACAGAGTTGTCCATGCTCTGACTCCCTTAGAAAAGAAAGGGAGAATAGGCCTAATTTTTTCCTTGCAAATGATACTTTCAATGGACTCAGGCTGTATGTGAATTGAGTGCTACATTTTTTAGCTAATATTTCATTTTCTTAGGGTAGCATAGAAACAGCCTAGCTTTCGTTTCTTTACCTTTAAAAAAAAAAAAAAATGAAATGTTTGAGTAGGCATTGTATGGACCAGGGACAGAAATTGAGAGCATAGAGGGATCTACAGGGACCAGTAATTCTTCATATTCCTTTGCAGCTGCCCTGTTCCCCCTCCCCCAATAACCAGCACCTCCAGTTTCTTGTTTTGGGTCTTATGGCTCTGTATTGCTCTCTGTGTTGCCACAGAAGGGATGTTTTGAAAATCCATTCACCAGACAGCCCACGGCCTTCCCGTGACCAGGCCCTGGCCCTAGAGCTTTAGCGTTGGTAACATCTTCCTGAGAACTCTATTTCCATGCCCATGAGGTGGCTAGAAAGAAGTAGCAGTGCCACTGTTGTTAGTGAGCGTGTCCCCGTCTGCAGGTGATGCCAGGGCTGATTCAGCTCAGAGAGCTGTGGTGTGCAAGAATTTTGAAGAGCTGTGTTCCCCAGCTCAGGTCCAACCTTGTATTTCCCTTGAGATCATGTGACTGGCAGCCCCCATTCATGGCCACTAGAAAACTCATGTGGCTCAAAGGCTCAGTGAATGTCTGGGTGTCTACTTTGTCACCAGGCACAGAGCACGTGCCCTTCTTACTCTGGTAATTCCTCAAGGCCTTGCATCTTTCATCATGAGCCCACAGAGATGCCAAGGCCATCTTATCCTGTCCTGTGCAGGTGGATGTCAGTGAATGTCCCCAGTAATCCCAAAGAAGAGAACAGCTGCCAGGATAGGCAACTGTGATTGACACTTTCTCCAACCTAATTGCTGATGCCCAGGTGACAAGGCCCTAGCTTCTCAACCCCATCAAATGGTTGACATCAGAGGGTTTCAGGACAAAGTGATCCACGGTGTCCTTACTCCAACTCTGGTTAACAGGAATTCATATTGGCTGCCCTTTCTTGGTTCCATCCTGGAACCATTTCCTCCCCATAGTGAGGAAAGGGAGAGTGGTGTGGTTTGATTAATGACTCATTATGACTTGCTTCTCTTTTTAGGAACTTACCTTCCATCTTCTTGAGAAATAAGGAAGCAAGGGTTGCAGATATAGACCACTGGACGAAGAGTCCATAGAACTAGGTTTTACTTTCCATTTAACTTGGGGCATATCACTGCGCTGCTCCTGATCTCGGTTTCCCCATCTGAACAATCAGATGGAGTTGTGTGATCTCCAGGGTCTTCCTTCAGAGCTGGGCCCCCTGTGCCTACAGTCTGTGTTGTTACCCCTCACCTTTCCCCTGCCTGCCCCAGACTGTGGCTGTTGATGACTGACTGGGATCTCCGCTTTGTGCTCATAGGTATTCTTCGTGTCGGACCTCTTCAAGACCAAGATGACACTCTCACTGCCTCCCTCTGCCATCAGGAAGGAGGTTCTCTCCCCTGTGGATGTCATTGACAGGAACAATCGCCACAACATGGTGTAGGTGCTGCCCGCCACCAGTGCGGGTCCTGCAAAGTGACTGCGACAGCAAGTCCTTGCTGCTCTCTCCAATCTCATCAGACAGTAGAATGTAGGGAAAAACTTTTTGCCCAACTGATTTTATAAAAGAGGAAAAAAAAAAGTCTTACTTTGTGGCCTTCCAGAATAGGTAGTGTTCACCTATGTGGAAACGACAGCGGGATGACACCGAGTGCCCGAGGCGCAGATGTGCAGTGAGCTCTGTGTTCAGTTCTAGTGAACATGGGCCTGTTCGGAGCACGCAGCAGTGACACGATGTGAGCAGAGGCTACCTGGCTCCTTGCGATCTGAGAACCCGCAGGCCTGGGAGAAAGTGTGAATTTGCATGGTAGCGCGTGGAGCTAGATGGCACTGGGCGCAGAGCCCGGGCATGGGGCTGCCCTCTCCCAGCCCTCTGCCCATCCCACTTGATTCTCCACTGTGACTTTGGTGCAGGAAGTCTTGTCTCGGTTTTTAAACACAAGGACCGAGCAAGCTTGCTTGGTCCAAGGATCACACCCCAAATCCAAATCCCCCATCCTAAGGCCTTTGTCACCTTTCCAGGCCACCAGCCTGCAGCCACGGTCCCTCATACTAGAGATAAGGAGACTCTTTGTGGAAGAGTGAACTTCACAAATAGCACAATTTCAGAAGAGATGGAGGGCACATGCCCTCGTGTGTCTTCTCAGACTCGTCATCCTGTGATGTGGAAAGGCCGCACACAGGGTGCTGAGACATGCACGAATCACCAGGCACTTCACACTTAGAAATGGCTAGACTTTGGTTCCTGTGGTCTCCCTTGAAATCACTGTGTGTGCCTACTGGGATTTCTGGAGAAGGTCCAGAGATGATTAGAGGGTTAGTCTGGCTTCTGTGCAAGAGACAGGGGAGCAGAGGGGCAGAGTGAAAGGTGACCACCCTTTTGGCTACTCGAAGCCAGAAGGAGCCAGAATGGCAGACAGTTTCGAGCCAGAATGGTAGACAGTTTCGGGCCTGAGAGGCTGCCCTTCAAGTGACGGCGTAGAGAGGGTCTTGTGGGAGGTGCTCTTGCTGAGCTGCGTAAAGCACTATTGTCTTGGGGTTGACCCCTAGGGCAGTTCCTGGTAGGTTCTGCTGGGCAGAACACACGGACTAAATCTCTGCGGAGAGCTTTCCTCACCCTCCGTCCACAAGTGTCCTTCCAAGAGAGGTCCCACTAGGCGGGAAGCAGGGGCCCTTCTCTTGAAGCTCTGAGGAAAGGAGGAAGGAAAACACGCTTTTCCATCTTGGATGCAAACCTTTCAAAGGGCTCCACGTAACCATATGGATCAACCACGTGCACATCCTTCCTGCAGAATCCGTCCTTTCATTTCAACGTATAGCAAGCTATGATTTTTATATATAAATATTATATAAATAATGTATAAAACATTAAAAGTTAACTATGTAAAATATTATTTCTGAAACAATTTTAGCTATATCCACTACGATTATAAACTGTGTCTCGACCTGTGTTATTTACTTTAGCTGCTTAAAAAAGCATTGAGTTAATTTTTTAAAATCTCGACTAAAATATTGTAGCTCTGTGGTAGCCATTGTTTTACAGTGAGAGAAATAACTGCAACTAGAGAAAACTGTATAAAAACATTAAATTGTCAGTATTTTTGTAAGATTCCATTTTGTAAAGAGAATAATATTCAAAGACTTTTGTAGCATACAAAGTGAAAACTTGTATCTGCGAAACTATACCTGTATTAAATGTGCTTTTTAAATAAAAGCTCATAACACAACTAAGCAAAGCATTGGCTGCGCAGCTGGTGTTTGTCTCGTGCGGACCTGGGGGTGGCCAATGGCTTTGGCAGGTCCTCTCTCTGGGGACACACACACACACACACACACACACACTTCCCTTGCTGGGAAACATGGCAGCTGTACATCAGATTCAGAGGACTCTGCTGCTCCTTTATCTCTGGAAGCTGTTTGTAGAGCGAGACTCTGGCTTGGCTTTCAGTTCCAGCTCTTCTGAAGAGCTTTGTCTTCTCAGGGGGTTTCTCACAGGAAGGTGGGAGCTGTGGATCCCTCAGAGGCAGATAAGGAGCCATGCTTTGAATAAGGAGAACTTGGGGCACTTCTTGGGCCTTCTTGGGTCCTGCATCCAAGGAAGACAGTATATTGGGAAGATAGCATCTGCCTCTGCTTTTCCCTAACCTGGAAACAGAGGGGAAGCTGGAAATTCACATTTATCCCACACAGTGAGCTGGGCTGTGGAGGCCATTTGTTCTTCATTGTTCCATAGCAGTTTTTATTTTTTTCTGTATTTAGAACAGGGTCCACAGGGTCTACAGGGTCTCACTACATAGATCAGATTTGCAGTGATTCTCCTGTTTTTCAGCCTCCCAAGTGCTGAGATTATAGGCTTGCACCACCATGCCCAGTCTCAATCACCGTCTCAGCTTGCCTTGGGGGGATGGTGCGGGCATAGCATTTCTTAAACTGCTCCCAAAGTACTTGCCCACTGTCCTCAAGAAGAAACCAGTACACTTCGTGGGGACACTCAGGAAAGAGGGACCTGCACTCAGGACATCTGTGCCGCTGTGAGGGGCAGCCTTGGGTAGCAGCAGGAAATGCAGATTTGGGACCTAGACCCAGGCTACAGGCTCAGCTCCACCACTTCCTGAATATGAGATAGGCCTCTGGATGTTTCTGAACATCTTGGAGCCTTGGATTCTTAGTAAACATATTTATAATGCCTGCTCTTACACTTCATTGTTCATGCCATCTTCCCAGCCTCGACCCTCGATTAGCAAAATGTGACTGTTCCCTGGGGACCTTAGTAGAGGCACAAGCTGGAAGCACTCCCCACCTAGACCTGTAGAATTGGAGTTTCTCAATGAACACGATCCCCAGGTGACTTAGGCGCGGGCCCTAGTCACCCCTGTCAGGCATGGCTCAGTCTGCGCCGGGCTGACATCAGTCAGCTCTTAGCTTCAGATAGCAAAGTTATACAGGGAAGGATCTGTGCCTAGGCTGTAGGATTCTTTGGGCCCTCGCTCCCCACATTGGCCTTCCTGCCTGGCACTGAGTAGCAATAGTTCCTGGTAATGGTTGAACCAGTTAAGCAGCACCCAGGTCAGAAGGTCCCATGACTCTTGATGGTGACTACTCAATTAAACAGGGACTTTCTTAGGGCTTTCCAAGTCCCAAGTTATGTGTACTATTTCTGTAAATAACAATGCACCCATATATTTATTAGCTTATTCCAAAACTTTTCCAAAGCACTGTGATGTGTAAAATCACTGAGTTAAATACATTACATGGTTTGCTTCATTTAAATCCTAAAAACACCACTGAGGGGGAAGCTGAGGCTCCCTGAAGTATCTTGTTCTCGTTCCCATATTTAACAAGGGCAAGCAAAACCTGGAATTGAAATCCAAACTATTTCAAGTATTTATTGACTAGTATGCTAATTGCTTCCTGCGTACCAGGCATTTGCATTGACTGACATTATTAGTTACTTCCTGTGTACAAGGCACAGTGTCTTGATAGGACAGCACTGAAGCAACTGGGATCCCAATTTCAAGAAGCTTAAAATCTATACACAGTCACCTTGCAGACATGTAATTAAGAGATATGATGACCTTTAGGGAGACTGTGTCCCAGAAGCTGTTGGACCTGTCAGCAGGAGAACCTGTCCCCTTGAGATCCACCCAGGCTGAAGCCTGTTTGCTTCACTCTTCTGCCCCAGTAATATGAATGAAAAGCATCCTGCCCAGTGCAGACCCAGGGGAAGAAAAAAATGAGTAAATAAATAGCTGTTGTAGTGTGATGGACAGAGGTGAGGTCTTTGAGGAGTTGACGTGGGACATGGGACATGGGACATGAGTGAATCAGAAAGCCTTTGATCTCTGTTGTGGACCTTCTCATTCTCTGTGACCCTCCCTTCTAGAACATCCAAAAAATGTCATTTTTGTTGCCTGAACACTTCCAATTATGATAAGTCTCAAAACACAGAAGCGTACACAACTGAATGGTGTTATTCCATGCTCTTTCTAAAACAAACAAACAAACAAAAAGAACAGTAAATGGGAAGCCCTGGAGCTACAGAGAGAAGTGAGACAGGCTTTGGTTGCTTTAGTTTGGTTCCAAAAACTAGGTTAATGAAACAAATGGAGGTACAGTCTATGTCCAGGAACGTGGCAGAGTGGTGAGCAGCAGAGAAAGAGCATCTCCAAGATTTGGTGTCCAGATGGTGGAGCATAGCAAGTGAGGAAGACGAGAAGGAGGACAATGGGTTCCCATGACACAGAAGCAATCTGAAGCTAGAACTGAAGTCCATGGGGAGAGCAAAGAGAGACACTTCAGCAAAGAAGGAGGTGGCCAATGGTGTTGTCTCTGAGCCCTGATTCACTGTGTGAGAGAGATGGCTCCAACCTGAACATGCATGGTGACTCTGGAGACCTGAGAGGCCTCCGTGAAGAAACACACCAGTGGGACAGAGCAACAACCAACAACAGGAACA
>NDGM011181138.1:0-13638 GCA_002564305.1 Octomys mimax | reverse complement strand
TAGAAAGCCTTTGCTTTGGTTGAACAAAAGCCACTAATTTATTCTTGCACTTGATAAAAGGGAGAAAAAAATTCCCTTTAAATAATATGAAATAAGTTATTTACATTGCTTGCTTAGTTATGCATACAAATACACTATAAAATGTCATACATGAAAATACCCTTGGGATATAGCTCAGTAGCTCAACTACATAGATTTTATGTCACATGTGACCCATTCTGTCCTGAGATGGCATACTCAGCCTTGTAGTCAGCTGAATAAGATAGCCTCTGGAAGATGTTTTACTTTGACTAGTTGAATTTTTGTTCCACATGTTCACTGTCATCACATCTAACTCTCAACCAACTCATTCCTTCAAAAACATGTATCAAGTTCCCACTTTATCACATGTAGTGTAGAATGTCTTGGAGATATACAGATGGAAAAAACCTGCTCCAGACAAGTTTGGAGTGTGGAGTAATGTATGTAAGTCAGTGCCATATGCGCTGGTGATTCTTATAATAGACCCACAGATAGCAAGTTAAGGAGCAGAGAGGGAGATGGGAGCGAGTCAGCTGGGTGCAGCCCTGAGGCCTGCGTTGAGGATGGGATTTGAGTTGACTTGGAAAAAGAAAAACAAAATACAAACAAACAGAGAAACTTTGCAAGGTGCCAGAAGAGTACGAAGTGGGAAGGAAGCCATTTCTAACAAAGAGAGAAGATTGCAAATAACTTGGTAGAGTTTAAGAATAAGAGTAACTACAAGATTGTAAAAAATGTGGATGGGAAGAAAACAAGAAAATCTAAGAATTGGGGTGAGGATCAAGCAAATGCAGATGTTAGAAGGTCATGAAAGGAAGATAATTTGAGTTTGTCTAAAATTAGTTGTTACACGTATTTTCAGAGTCAATTTATTTCGCGTATGTTGTCAGAGCCATCACTTACCTCCTCTTAAAGGATATTAGCAATTAACAGTCTGTTTGTGAATAACAAAAAATCCTGACTAAATAGTAGATTAAGCAGATTTGTTTCTTCATATAAGAAGACGCCTCTTATAGACAGCGCAGGTAAAGTATGGATATCATGTATGTCATTTACAACTCATTCCCTTTGAATATTTTGTTGTTCTAAGCTTAGCATTGTGCCATAGCCATATGCCTCATGAGCCTCCAAGCATTGCATTTGATTTTCAGGTTAAAAAAAAGAAGAAGATGAAAGAGAGAAAGGAATGTGCTAGCTAGATATTCCCACTTTGAAGGAACTTTCAAAGGATCTGAAACAATGACCAAGTTTGAGTTTCATCTCGTTGCTTGGCACTGTACCATTATTATTCTTATATGTAAGGGATCCTAGGAGTGGTCTGTTATGACTTTGGCATATTGTTTGTCGAAAGCAAATTTAGGTTCAGTTGGTAAAGAAGAGAATATACATAGTAGACAGAAAAATAGTATTGATGGTAATAGCCCTATAACAGTAAGCCCCATTCTATACCCACCTCACTGAGACACCAGGAAAAACTGAAAGTGCCAGAGCTCCAGAATGGACTGGGCTATTTCCTGTGACTCCAGCACAGATTACTGGCCCTTACTGAATCCTGAGATCCTTGTAAGAAATCTGGAGTAATCAGTTGCCTCTGGCAATTTTCTCACAACAGTTTTATTGTGAGAATCAAATGAGATCGTTTTAAGATGGCGTGGTGGCACGCACCTGCAATCCCAGCTCTTGGGAGGCTGTAAGCAGGCAGATCACTACACGTCTGATCTAGTAATGAGACCCTGAACACCCTGTAGACCCTTCCCTAAAATACAGGAAAAAGAGGGGGCGGGGCGGAGAGATGGCTCAGTAGAATAAGTGCTTGCCTGGCAAGCACAAGAGCCGGAGTTCAATCCCTGGTTCCGCACACACAAAATACATTGTTTTATTTTCTAAAACTTTATATGAAGTCATGATTTTAAGGTTGTTTTTATTTTGACTAAATTTTACTTAGAAACTGTAGCAGGTGTTGCAGTTACCTAGAAAGGTTACTAAACTAAGAATTGCTGGGTTCTAACTCCTCCAGAGTTTTAGGCTTAATAGACTTAGGCTGAGACTAGAGATTTGTATTGGAAACAAGTCCCTAAACAAAGATAGTTATGCTTCTAACTAATAACAGTTGAAGAACTAGAAAAGAGTTGGAGATATAATAGCATTTTTTAAAGAAATAGCTCAGGCTGCTTTATAAAACACACTGAATATTTGATATTACTTATTTTTTATTTATTCCTTTTATGTAGTTAACACTGAAGGCCCTCTTATAAGACCAACAATGTGCTAACCACTCTAGCTATAGTGTCTTATTTAACCATATTGCAATTCCAGTAGTTGACTACCAGTATGTCCACTTTACCACTTGAAGGCATTTAGAAAGTTAACTTCATTACCTAGAGTCATGTTAGTAGTAACTGATTGTACAGGGACACAAATATCTTGAAGATTCTATTTTCCAAGTTCTTGACTACTTGCTTGACATGATGGTCCATGCTTGCAGTTGCAGCCCTTGGGAGGCTGAGGCAGGAAGATCATACTGCATTCAGGGTCAGCCTGGGTGACATAGTGAGTTCAAAGCTAACTTGAACTATAAACAAACTCTCAGCTACTAAATAATATCAACATAAACCAACAGATTTGATGATAGAGAAGTAGTGTCATTTCTGGGAAAGTTCAAAGATCAAAGAAAGGAAAAAAACAGAGTCCATTCAAAGAGACCCTCTCATGTAAATTCCTTGCAAAGGGCTTCATTTCTAATTGCCCTGGATAAGGTAGAGCTTTGGCTTTGCCTTTCCCTCTTCCTCTGGTTTGTTTCAGAGAATAGGATTCCTCCCATTTCTTTTGTCTTCTGCGGATGAATATGGGACCATCTCCTTTCATCTTGTATAAGAGATAGGCAGATAAGGGACACAGGGTCAAATACAGCTCATTTTGCATCAAGACAGCTGCAAGCTGTGAATGGCTTTTATGCTCTGAAATGATTGGGGGAAAAGCACAAAACAAGATATTTCATGACATGAAAATTGCATAAAATTCAAATTTTAGTATCTATAAATTAAATTTATTGGAATCCAGCCATGCTCTTTAATTTATGTATTGTCTATGGCTACTTTGTATTACAATCACAGAGCTATATTGAATGGGTGTAACATGGGCTGTGAAACCTAAAATAGTCACTATTTAGCCTTTTTCAGAAAAGTGTATCAGCCTCATTTATTGGTATCATGTTTTTTTTACAACGCTATGCTAGAAATACAAAAATATATAGAGCATTGTTCTCATGAAATTCAGGTAACGGATCCTCATTGGTTTTTAAATTTATAATAGAATTTAACTTTAAATTGTAATCTGCTTTTTAAAAAATTTCTTAATCCCAGGTGGGGAGAGACACAAAAACAGAGAGAGAGAAAGAGACAGAGAAACATAGAGACCGAGAGACAGAACAGGGAGAGGAGACAGAGAGAGAGAGGGAAGGAGCAAGCGAGGGAAGAAGGGAAGAGGACAAGGAGGGAGGGAGGGAAGGAGAACAGGACAGAGACAGAGAGACAGACAGACAGAAAGACAGAAAGACAGACAGACATAGAGACACAGAGACAGAGGAAATACTACCAGCTTGTTGCCTGGATCCTGGAAACTACATATCGCAAAGGATGTGTGAAGTCATTCATTGCATGATTACTATGGTTCTGTCACTCCTGGAGTTATCAGATTTAATTCTTTCAATAGTGTCGGGAAAAATATACTCATATTAATTACTACATTGACAATTAGAAAATGGAGGCAAAAGTCTTTCCTTGTTGCCAGCTACAACACAGCGGAACTGAGAGCTGACCCAGGCATTCTACCTGCAGACTGAGGTCTGAAAGAGCACAAAGGTGTAAGAGTCCCCAGGAGCTACTGTTAAATATTTGAGGGGAAGTGCTGAGAAAGGTGAGGGGATAGAATGCGGAAAACTCTGAAGAGACAAAATATCATAGGAAGACAGCTTTTAACTCAATAAGCAATACTTGACTGCCCATTTTAGTGTAGCAGGAGTCACCCTCTGAGGCAGGCACCACCTTCTATGGTGGAGACTTGTTCACACTCAGAGCCGCGCCTTCTTGGAACAGCAAGGAGGACTGTTTGGCTTTAAAAGCTTCTCTTTGAGGAAGAGGGGGAAGAAGGGCAGAACTGAGGATGAGAAAAGGAATTAAGATGAGTTTACATATGAGGAATGTCAGAGTATACTGCAAGAATGCAAGAAAAAGAGGAAGGGATCGAGAGATGAAGGAGGGAGGGAAGGGAAAGAAGGGCAAGAAGGAATCACAGTGTACTGTGTGCTTGTACTCACTGCCCCCGAGGAACATGAACGTGATGTGCTACAAATATGCACTGAAGGGCCAGGGATACATCTCAGCCGCATGAGTGCCTGCCTTTCCTGTAGCTTGCAGGGTCACAAGTTTGATCCCCAGTACAAAGAAGAAGGAGAAGGAGAAGAAAAAAAAGACTAAAACCAAGTTTCTTTTTGGAGTCACCTAAGAAATCCTCCTAATAAATTTGAACCATTTCTTAGGAAATGGATACATTTTGAGACCACGATGTCAAGTGAAATAAATCAAGCATATAAGCTTAAAATCACATGGTTTCTTGTCTATGAATAATGTGTACTGCAAGTAAAGAGGAAAATAGAAGATACCTAATAGGGAATGGGGAAGTATATCTTTTGTAAAAGGGAAGGGGGTGAAAAGATGGGGGGAAGGGGAAGGATAAAAAGAACTAGGATATATCATACTTAGGTACCAACTCTCCAACTCCCAAAGAGGAATGTAATTGCTATTTACTGCAAATACATAAAGATAAAAAAGAAGCTTATAATAAAAGAATTCTTCCTTCCATTGGTTTGAAAAATTAATATAAATAATCACAAGGCATCTTCAAAAGATGAACTTGGAAGTATTATAGAGAAAGTAGCGGAGAGTCACAGCTCCCTTCAGGGTGCACATTAGAAGGTACTGCTGGTCGGCTCACCTGCTCGATCTGGATCTTCACTAGAGCCTGGAACAGTAGACGGGAAGACTCAGGCTCCTGTGGGAAGCAGCGCAGTACCGTGAACACATTCAGCAGTACCTTCGGCACTCACTGTATGACAACCCAGGTGACCACAAGGCCTCAGCTATAACATGGTCATGGATGAACACTTATTCTGTTCCTTTCATAATGGCTTATTTCCTAGGACCCATGTGCACAAAGGCCTTTTAGAACATGATTATGAGGAATGAGCCGGAGGTGTTGGGTGGAGAGGGTACTTGAAGTGTTGTGTTTTGTGGCTCCTATGAATCATAGTTGTCAGGGAAAAGGAAAGATTTCCCCTCCATACCTCAAGCATGGTTTATTTTTAACCTTGGCGATACTACATACCATGGAGCCAAACGCCTCACAATATAAATTCTCCCTGTGTTCTTCGGGGATTTAATTTTTCTCTAGTAGACATTTCCTCCTACATTCTTCCTTTGGTGTCTCGCCTACATTTTCTCACACTGCCAAAAGCTTTTTCAAATTCAGTAATTTATGCAGTACAACAGAAAGAAAAAAATGACAGTGGAAATTATAATATATAGTATTGAACTGATTTTGAATTTTTTTTCTGTAATATTTAACATATTTAATGTGACTCTACAGCCTTTCAGACCATCACAGCTTTATTCTGATTTCAGGTATTTAATAACACATTAAAATAGGTGTTGAAGAATTACTCTAATTTTAAAATTTTTTTATATCTACAAATAAAACTTTTTGGCATTTGAAAATCTAAGCCGTTTTTTTATTTTCCTTTGTTTTCTTTTCTTTATGCAAGGCCTCACTTGGTAGTGCAGAATGGCCTGGGGGAGATTTTCAATCCTATTGCCAAAACCCTTAGTGATTGAATTCAGCAAAATCATTCAATATAGTGCAGTAAATTCACACACCTACAATATTTAAATGACAATGGAATACCCATCTCTGAGAAAAGTAAACAAAAAAGGGGGCTATAAATGAAGGACCATTTTGTATCTGTATATACACAATAGTTAGGCTAGATATACAGCTACTTTCTCTTAATTCAACGAGAAGACAGATTTGTGCTAATAGTGATTGGACAGGATATCATGTCTGCATCTTGTGCTATGAAAAAGTAGTATAAAAACAACAATATGCAATGTATTAATTATTGTAACGGTCCTACTAACCTGTTTTGAAACTGTCTCATTGCTATTTGTTTCTCAAGAAAATTAAAACAAAAAACAAAAAAAACCCGTAGTGCTGGGATTACGCTACCTGCTCCCAGACCCTACTTGCGGTTATTCTTAAGTGAAAATCTTACTTTCCTATCATTGAAATTAAGGAAGAAAGGACTTATCGTCTAGCTTCTGTTAGTTTGTGGGTCTATAATTCTTGGCTTTTTCCAGGGCGGTTGCTATTTCCGTAACATAAAATCTAATTTCTGCTCTTATTATCCCAGCTCACAGTGTATTCATGAGCATATACAAGGTTGGAGACGGTGCTGACACGCGGTTCTGTTCTTCTGCTTCTCCGTCTTCTTCACAAGAAGCGTCCTCCGTCTCCATGACTGCTTACCTTTCCCCACGCGAGCCCCAAACTGCACTATGTCAGTACTTCGTGGGGTTTTTCCTCCTCTTCAGTTCCCTGCAGAACTCTTCTCTTTATTGTATGTTTAATTTTACTTGAAAAAAGGAAAGCGTGGGTAATGGACTCTAAACTTTTCTTGAAGAAAAAAACCATCTTTATGCTTCATGTTAGCAAAAGGCACTCAGCTCATCTTTCAGCTTTTGGATCTTCATAGAGTCAGAGAGTTTAGTAGTGGATCTTTAAAAATAAAGCTTACTGCTATCTGAGAAGTTTAACATCTGCTAAATAGAAATTCCTACATGTCATAGATATTTAATAAATATTGAAAACATTCTACTTTACTGCAGTGAACTATACTCCTTATGAGAACCTAGATGCTTTCCTCCCATTTTGTAAATGAGTTTCTTTGCTATGGTTAATATACTTCCATTAATAGTCATTACTTGCCTAAAGGATGGTTTTCAAAAAAGCACTTTTATTTTATTTTTTTTTAAATGTGGCCAATGTAAGGAGAACTATTCAGTGTAACCTAATATTCTCCTTTCTCTGGATATCGCCCGTGGGAAGCTGTGATGGTTGCATCCCTTTATCCTCCTCCAATCTGTATGCCGTAGCCTCACCTGCCAAGGAGCCGGCATCAGGGACGAGGCCTTTGGCAAGTGACTGGGTCACACTGGCCAAGGCCCCATGAACCAGGCCATCACCCTTACACAAGCGGCCCACGGAGCGCCCTCGCTAATTTTAGCTGTGTGAGTTGAGAACGAGAGGACACCTCTCTGTGAGACAGAGGGCCCCTGCTAGACACAGGAGTGGCCAGACTTGGCCTTGGACTTCCAAGTCTTTAAACGGCGTGAAACAAATATTTATTGCTTACAAGGCATCCAGTTTTAATATTTTGTTATAGCAGCCCAAGCTGACTGAGAGTAAGAGAATATCATTCATTAAAAAAGCCTTTGAATGAATGAGTAGCAGATAAAAACTGTTAAATATTGGGAGAAAATTGAAGTTTGGAATAGGAGCACAAGAGAGGAATAGAGGGCATGTTTGTAAATATTAATGATATTTTTCTTGAACTACTTTAAAAATCACCTAGCAGAAAGAATCAAAAGTAATCATATTTCATATTAGTGCACATGAATTAGATTAAATATAATTTTTCAGCGTGATATAAAATATATTCCTCTACAGACAACTAATTTTTCTAGATGCACAGGTAAAAGTAAGAGATATTTTCTGAGATGCTGCTTTCCTCTGTGTTCCTTAGAGAATAAGGAGAAATAAGAAACTCCCTCATGGAGACCCAGATTCTTGAAGCATTTGCAATTGATGGAGATTTTTAAACAGACCTTCTTGGGATTTTTCTATAGTATGTTTTCATTATAAAGTTCCAGAAGAAAAAAGAAGTAGTAAAAGATCAAAGCAAATGAGAGTCTTCCTGTTTAGGTCAGGACACAAGCCTGGATTCTGTGTTAGAAGCCGGGAAAAGAAGTGGTCCTTGAAGTAGCAGCCCCACGCCCTGTGCGGGTACTGGTCGAAGCTGTCCCTGTGCAGTCACTTCAGGTGCTGGGCAGGCACCACAGATCCCAGAATCCTAATTAGATTGTGATGATGTCAAATAGAGATTTTAAAATAATTTTGATTTAAGAAATAAAATTTCGTTAAGGTATCATAGCCACTCAGTTTGTTTTAAATTAGAGTAGAGGAAGATGGATGAGTGTCACCCTTTTGTAAAACAAATACATGAACTGAGATTTCAATTCCCAGGCTTTACACAGGGAGGCTTTCCGCTTAAGTAGTTATTGTCTATGTATTGCTACATGACTGTACACACTACAAAGCTGTGCAGCTCCAATGGCAAGCTATTTTTCCCAAAGAACTTGTAGATTCAAGGTAAAATATGTTTTTAGTAATGTTGAAGTTACATTTGAAATTATAACATTCTATAGTCATTGCAACTCCATAGCCTAATCAGAGCCTAGAAAACAGTATACTGTAATCTCAGTTCTGCCGTGAGCATGTCGGGTGTCCTTGACTGAAACAGAAAATTGTTCTCTGCCTTCATTTCCCCACATACTGAATAAGAGATATAGTAATTTTCTGGCTTACACAGTGAAATAGCTGGGAAAATTACTTTCAAGTATTTTAACATTTATAAAATGCTGCCACTCTTTTTTAAAAAAATCAGTTTTGATTGATCTCTGGGGAAACAGCACGTTTCAGTAGAATGATTTCAATGCACAGAAGTAACAAAACTAAAATGACACTCTTCATCATGCCACTATTCATAAAAGGTTTGTGCTGAATGGAGTTTGTGGGTTCCGTGGGCAACCCAACCTCCGGGGGATACATGAAAACTTCCACACTTCAGGCAAATTTTAAGTGAAACTTCAGAGTTTTCATCTTTTTCTCCAAAGAGAATTGGCTTCCCTGAAAATTAAGTACCACTTCACCTACACAGAAATCACTGCTATCATTATTGGTATTATTTTGACATATGTACTTCCCTTCAATGTGCACGCATACATGTGAATATATATAGTACAAATAGGTATCGCAAAATAGGCATTATACCAAATATAATATAAATAGCAGGTATTATGAATATTGTCTCCATCATTTCATTCTAAAAAGATTATTTGAGGCTGGAAGACAGCTGCGGTCTAAGCATCTGCTTAGGCAAGCTGAAGGACCAGGGTTCGATCCCTGGTACCACAGGTCGTGCTGCTCCCCTGCCCCCAGACGTGCTGAACTGGCCACTAAAACCCAACATGGTGGCACACACCTATAATCTGAGCCCTGGGCAGGCTGAGACAGGAGGATCGTTAGAGTCTGAGTTGCATAGCAAGACTCTATATCAAATAAATAAAGAAAAGATAAAAAAAAAATAAAAAGATTATTTGAATGGCTGTTTTATATTCACTGTATAGTCTAGACCTATTATAATTGCTTTCCTATTGCTTTACATTTAGAATATTTACATTTTGATATTATGATAAATAAAAATAAATAACATTATTATAAGTAAACTATAGCATGATATAAACACGCTCAATGTGTAACAATAGGGAACTAATTATAATAAGAATGAGATATCTGTGTAAGCATTTGTGCATATGTCTTCCTAGTTCTTTAATGCGATTGCTAAAATTGCTTTCTTACTGTTTGTAATAATTATAGTCCTTATTTATTGGCTTTTCTGTATCATTCTGGCACTATACAGCTGCTTCTTCTGAAGCACACCATCTCTGAACAGGTTGTTTTCTTAGAAAATGCCTTCAAATTGAATAAGGCTGTTCAGGAACTCTGTTGATTAGTCAAACGCCAAGATTTACGACCACTGAAATGTGCTCATGGCGTACTTTTCCCAGCCCATGAAGTTTTCAGTCTATGGGGATTATCTGGAATATATTTTCAGCGGTGAAAATCCAATGTGGAAAGTAAAAATCATCTGATTCCTCAGTTTTCAGTCTGCAGGTCTATTACATCTTTCAAGGGTGGTTTATTTAAAAGGTCATTTGTCACATTAAGAATTCAAAGAGAAATACTGAAAGAAAGGTGCAATTTTTTCTACTCCTATAAAATAATGTAGACCTAAATCAATTATAACAGCCATCAGCTCTATTCTCTTGCTATAGAGTAAAACTTTACTTTGGTGAGTTCTATAATTGAATATACTTGTCAGTACTTGCCTCAGAGAACAACTTCCATTCATTTTGTGTTTATTGTTTAGTCTCTCCTACCAGGGCTTGGCAGTCTTTTTTACCTTTCCTGAACTTGTGGATTGTTCCTTTCTTAGTAACTAATTTTTCACAGGCAAGTGGCATATTTCATTTATACAGTGATCTTTCCAATTCTTGTTTCCAATGACATATTCCTAATAGTTGCCTCATTCTTTATAAAACCAGGTACCATCAAAGATTTTTGTAATTTCCATACCACAGTAAGCAAGCGTTGCTGGCTTTTAAAAAAACATTGACCTGGAATTGCAAGCACTTGGTTTATAATTTGTTGATACCTTTGAAAGTTACTTAAAAGAGATGCGTGCATTTTGTTTTCTGTGTTCTAATTCTAGCTGCGTCTAGGGCTGTTCACTCAGTTTGTCCTGTCATCACCCCAAGACCAATGGAGGTCTAACCCCTTACACTCGTCTCTTCCTCTGTTTCTCACAGTTGAGCTACTGGGTTTCCAGTCTCCCAGGATAGAAACCTTAGCCTCTCTTTTATCCTCTGTATGTTTGATGATTTTATGTCCTAGTTTTTCAGAATGTTTAAAATTCTACTTTTGTATTTACCAAAGACTGTCTGAGGAATGCCAGGAACGTGATGTTCTTTCCAACTTCTGATGCTATATCCTTAATTTAAACAAAAATTGTTAGAAAGACCATGCATGATCCCAAGTTGGGGTTCAGAAGAATTCTAACTAGCCTTACATAATGTCTGTCACCAAACCTGCCTCCCTAAAAATACCACCTTATTTCAGTTCCCAACACTATTCCTGCTCTTCACACGCCGGGAGTGCTCGATGGCCTCCCAGATGGTCTCATTGTCATCAATGGAATCATTTTCCAATCTTTGCTTTAAAAGTGCATTTGAGCTAATCAGTAGAAAGGATAATTTAAGTCCCACTTTTCCCTTCTCGGGAATAATAACAGTCTGTTGTTTTCTGTGCTGATTGTTAACCATGACCCTGTGACTCATCGATTTCTCCTTTGGAGCCACAGAAAGCACATCGTATGAGAGACACGAGGAGGTCATGTGGCTGAGCTCTTGTCCAATATCTGCTGCAATGAGAAAAGGACTTCCTTTCTATCTACATTTTATTACATATTGGGACTCATTAATAATGTGTATTTTGTGATACACAAGAGGTTGTGTCTGTATCTATGTAAATTCTTTTTTATTTTCAGCTAATTAAAGAAGAGAAATATTGCTGTTATAGCTGGATAGTATACAACATATATTCTCCATATACCTCACCAATAAATACAACAAATGTAACCCCTTATTAAGCACTCATTGAATAAATAATCCAATACTATCTCTTTTTCCTAGTCTTGCAAAGAGAATATATGCTTTCATTTTACTAATGTCGATCCAGTTGAGGGGAAGCTAAATGAACTTAAATGAAGTCTAACTAATCCATAAGAATAATACGTCTCCTTGGCTAGGTTTAGTAGGAACAAAAAATAGGAGAATAAGAAATCACCTGTTTGCAATGTGTAGACATTCCTCGCTTGGGCACCAGCCTCCTCGTGGTGTCCTGTTTCATTCTGTTCCAGACCTAAAACCCTTAGGATTTTTCCCTGACTTTTGGTAGCTAGGAAGACTGCTTCTACCTGTAGTGTTTGGAATATCTTTTCATATGTTTGTCTATGCAGTGGAACTCAGTTTCCTTGCGTCTTATCTCCCGTGAAGACTTTTACTTCCATAGGATTTTTCCCCCTGATCACAGTGACAAAATATAGAGGCTAGCAAATCAGTAAAATGCAGAAATCCAAATTAGAGCATATTATAAAATTCTGTAGTCTTGATACATCATGCACAGGTCTTAAGTGCTTCTGAACTGGTTGTTTAAGCCCAGCGGAAATTCTGCCTCCAAATATTAGTCTCTTATGTCTGGCATTTACTAGGCTCTTCTTCTCCACTGGATGATGTTGCCTTCTTTCCTTTATAATGCTACCTTTTACTGAAACAGAAGTGTCATCAAGATAGTATGTCAGTTGGCCCATTGAGAGCATATGCAGTTTTATGTCTCTAAGAATCTCTAGAAAGCAAACAAATCCAATACACCCCCTGCCTACCAGGGACTTCAAAAATTTAACTACTTCACCTCATGGTTCTTAAATGGCCTTTGGAGACTGGGGCTCACCCTAAAAATTGCTGGAAGATAGGACTAAGAATTGGTGTTAAAACTTGAAGGGCCATATTTCCTGTCCATAAGTTTTCAATCGACTAAGAGAAACAAGTAAGTACATACAATTGCTGTATTAACCATTTTCTATGGGAACATTAGAGAATTTGCGTTTAGATCTTCCACTTGAAGGAATGAAGGCTTCATAGTGAACAACATTGGAGATTTCAAGGATGGTGAGACATGAAGTAGCTGTTGATACTTGCAAAATAGGTAGAAGTTGTATGTGGTTAGGGAACAATCTAGACACAGGCAAATGCAGAAGCCCTGGGAAAAGAAAAATAATTATAGAGAATTTAGGTTGTTCAGTATTTCTGAGGCCTAAAACTTAAAGTGAAGAATTGAAAGACTTGGGCCTATTATAGGTAGTAGATGTGAGCTACTAAGGTTATATGGTCTTATTTGTGTTTTTAGGAAGATTATTCATATAGTATCATAATTGTATGATGGAAGGTAGTGTAAGTAGTTGAACATTAGAAGATTTTCTAAAGTTTGAAAATGAGCATTAAAAAAAATCCTAACCATTTGGGACAGACAGAAATCTACTCCTGGGGCCCGTCTCACCTCATTTATAGCATGTTGGATAAACTTGGGATTGCTATTTTCCACAAGAAACTGTGATGCAAGCTGTTGTAGTTTGTGGTTTTGCAAGGGGATTGATAGCATCCAGGACACATCATTTACAAGATTATTTTATAATTGTCACCCAAAGAATGGTATAAAAAGAGTGCAGGAAATCTGTCCACACACTAAAGACCAAAGATTCTGGCTAAGAGCCTTGATGACACTTTTCTTTCAGTAAAAGGTAGCCCCGTAAAAGAAGGGAGGCAACATCATTCAGTGGAGAAGAACCCTAGTCAATGCCAGACATAAGAGACTAACCTTTGGAGGCAGAAATGTCCTGCATGAGTCCAGCTGAAGACCTAGGGTCCATATGATGCTCCCCACAAGTCCAACTGGAGGAAAGAGCCCACTACAACACCTTATGTGGGTCTGCTTCACAGATCTGTGGTGGGAAGGTCCAGAGGTGAGTGGTGGAAACTAGAAGGTCTGTGAAAGAGGGATGAAGGATCTGCGCTAGCAGGCTGAGGGGTCTGCACTGGAGCCAGGAAGTGA
>NDGM011181137.1:0-17295 GCA_002564305.1 Octomys mimax | reverse complement strand
GCTAAAACAACATTGCTACTAATACTGTTGTTTTATTATTGCCCCTTAAGGAGTAAATTTCATGTTTTCTCTGAATTTCATACAGACTTGAATTAACAAATACAATGCAGTAGTCTCCTAAAACAAGACTTGGGAGCCTGGCTAGGCGATGCACATGTGTAGTCCCTGCTACGTGGGAGGCTGAATCAGGAAGAACACTTGCAGCACAAGCTCAAGGCTATCCTTAGCACATAGCAAGAACCTGCCTCAAAAACATAAATAAAATAGATGAATGGTGATGTTCAAATGGCCTTAAAAATGTATTCTAAGTTGGAAAAGATATCTCCTTATACACAGTGTGTTGGTTCCTTGCATTGCAGAACAGAACAGCCACAAACATGGAATAGGTTCTTCCTGTGCCATCCAGCTTTTTCTACCTTTCATAAACTTTCTTTCACAAATATTATCCACTCCTTGACTTCTTTCCAAAATGAACAAATTCTTGCACTCCAGCTTCTCTTAGTGACTGCTGCGGGACAAACCAACTCACAAAATTCCCACCCTAACCTCCACCTGCACCCTGCAATCCAAGCTACGATTGAGGCCGGAGGTGCTGCATCCTAGCCCCTTCCTAAGAAATTTTATTCATTCATTTCAGAATTCTTGCATTCTTGCAAGCTTCCTGCCTCAGTTCCCTCAGCGCTGGGATTACAGGCATGCACTACAGTAGTGGGCAGGTTTATTAATGTGTGAAACAAGATCTTGTGGTTGATCTAAAACTATACTCATTCTGAAATAGTGCTGAACTTAAATGATAACGTATTTAAAATAATTGCAATCTGTTATGAAGGTATATGTGAACTTGGCTGGCAGAAGTATACTACTGTCAGTTGTCTGTAATTGAAAGAAAAGCCTACTTTCAATTGGAAATTAGGGAAAATGTGACTTTTTTTTTCTAATCCACATTAACAGACACCTGATTTTACCCAGAAAGCCCAAGTTAAGAACTACTTGACTAAGGCTTATCTAATTTGAAAAGTGTATATTTCTTAAGAGTCAGAGATGCACTTAGGCAAGTTAGAAATGTACTGACCAAAAGTCTCTAACCTACTCAGAAATTATGAAATATGTGGAAGCTTGTGTTAAACATATCATAGAAATTACAAGGAATCAAATAATTTGCACAAGTGATTTAACTTTGATAGACAAAAATAATCACCCAGCTTACTTAGACACATGAAGATACAATCACTGCAATATCTAACTGGTGAAATACAAGATTATAAAATACAAGATAAAGTTACTTTGTCTTTTCTGTGTTAAAGTGATTTACTACACTATCTACTATCAAATGTTTATAGGACACATGATCCAGGTAGAAATTGCTTGCATCTACTTGCAATACCCCTGCTCTCTTACTTTGCTGCATGTACAGGATCAGTGCTAACTTCAAATAATTCTATCTGTTCCAAGTCAAAGAGTTGGGGGGTACGAGGCATAGTACATTCAAAAGAATAACATCATTTGTGTTTTCCAGTGAATAATGTATACAATTAGTGTAAATCCTGAGAAATAGGACATGATCACCTAAAAGAGTAACTACCTAAAAGAAAGAAGGGTACTTACTTCAAGCACTCATAAGGCAACAAGAGATGTCCTCATTACATAGGAAATAAGCCAAAGAATAAAGAAAATAGAAGAGAAACCAAAGAAGAAGTATGAGACAACAACAAAGGTATGTTAACTATTTTACAATTTGTTAGGAGATGATAGTTATGGACACACCACTGATAGCTGTCACCAGAATTAAAATAACAACATGAAATTGGAATACTGTAAAAAGACACGATTTTTCCAATGTACCACCAGACAAGTGCTTTCAGCTCAGTCCACTTCACTAATACCATTCCTTGCTGCAATGGAAACAAAACTTTATGCGCATACACCCCCAGGACCCACACAACAAACCTCCTCCTTTCCTATACAGTACACAGGAAAGGTTTGTAAAATTTTTATCACTCTATATCAAAGATCTGCTATACAACTAAGCATCTTAACTGAAGCTTTCTGTAAACTTGAAAGCCTTCTAAGGCCCCAGGCTAAACCCACTTTCTCTAGCCTCTTAACTTTAAAATCTATTTCTATATGGCTTTAAGTATAAATTTTTATTTCTCCAGCAACGCAACAGAGAATACAGTAAAATTAATAACAAGGTGATTCTTTCTAATAGTGAAATGGGACATTCTTCACTCATTTGCCTTCAGTTCTTCCAAGATTCAGACAGAGGAAAAAACCAAGTGACACATTCCCATAGAAATATTTATTTCCCCAACTTACTTTTTCTCTAGTTTTTCAAAATTAGTATTTCTAAAACGTCCTTTTCAGAAACATTTAAAATATATAAGCCAAGGAGATAGCTTAGAGTCTTACACACCTGCCTGACAAGCACAAAGTCCTGAGTTCGATCCCCAGTACCAGGAAAAAATAAAAAATAAAAAAAAGTAAAAATAAAAAATATATAATATAAATATAAAAATAAAAATATATAATATAAATATATATAATATAAATATAAATATATATATAATATAAATATAAGATAAGATATGCGGCATTCATTTTGTTATAGTCTATTAACATGCACTCCCATGAACCACACTGTTACTATATACCCTAATGCAGACTTATGAGGTCAACTAGGACTTTTCATAAATTATTGCAGAAATCAACTTTCAAATACCAAATTTGTTTCAAATACCAAATGGCACCTTGAACACAGCCAAGTCACAGGGAAAATCCATGGTTTATCACATCCTATTCCAATATTTTTTTCACTGAACATATGATGTAAGAAATCGAATCTTGATTTGCTTCTAAGAGCATAATCCATGAACTATTTCCATGTGCCATAATAATTCAATTGGGAGATTATTTTTGAACTGGTTTATTGGCCCTATCTGGAAAATATGACACACCTGTTATAAAATGTGATTATCTCAAAAACCTAAGAATTTTGGAACCAGATTTCTATAATAAATCAGTCTAAGTGAATTAGAATATCCATATACTTCCAAAAAGCACTTTAATCTCTATTAACAGTTTGTGAATAATGAAAGTAATTGATATTCATTTTTAGTTGACAAATCCAACACCAATAACCTGTTAGTATACTTTAATCCACATTCCAACCACCTATAAAAATTAACCAACAGATGCTTCCAATCTGGTAAAAAATACATAGATCATTAACACTATTTTGATGATACCAAATGTTCAATATATGAGTGATGTGATTAAGTCTCAGAGAAATATATAAACAATGTCCTTCTATAACCTTGTTAAGTCATAACAGAAGCCAAAGATAGCAAAATATGGTATATTTTCCAAAAGTAAAAAAAATAAAAAATAAAAAACTATTTGCTGTTTCACTCTTCATTCTCATGTTTCAACGACTAACTGTCCTGAGCTTCACTACAAGTACACAAGCAGCACAGGGATGAGGAGCACGCCTGCCCTATCTGTTGCAGTGTCCTCAGTGTCAGCAAAAGGCCAACTACGTGAGCCACACTTGCTGACTTGAGCAAGTAGCCAAGTAGAGAGGGAAAGTGGCAGGCAAGGTGAAAGAACTGAGAAAGGTAACCTGGGAAAAACACATTTCTGGGAGAATTTAAAACACAGAAAGCTGAGCTGTATCTCAAAAACCTGGAAAAGAAAGAAGCAAGAAAGCCAAAGTGAGACACTTGACAGATACATAAATCATAACCAGAAACGACAACACAAGAAAATTGGAGGAAATGCTGATTATACACAGGAAAAGACTTAAGAGAAGCTTCCTATACTGCTTAAGATATTATACACAACACTTTTCTGTGAAGGACAATGGTATAATCAGTCTCAGGGAGATGAGTTTAAAATAAAGGACCACAGAAGTTAAGAGATATAGTAAAGACTAATCAAGGTAATATAAAAAAAAAAGACCCAGCTCCAAGGTCTTTAATATAGGTGCCCAAGATATATTATTAATTCCTCTTCTTTTTCTGACTCTGGGTATTAGACCTAGAAACCCCAGAAACTGGAATACAAAAGTCCTGGAAACTGAAAGTAGTATCTGCTTCAAGGATTTAAAAAAAAGAGCAACTAATATTAGCCAAAAACACCCAAAAATTACAGGATATCTGAGAAAACTGAAAGATTCTCATTAAATGATTAGCTTTAGTTCCCTTATTCATACTATATGGTTTGTCAAATGTTTACCAAAAAAGTTATCACTGTTAAGTAGCTGGGCTGGAACATCCATGCTTGGAATTTCAAAAAAAAAAAAAAAAAAAGAAAAGAAAAGAAAAGCTCAAACTCCTAGTCCAAAGAGTTACTGCAATAAAAAAAAAAAAAAAAGAGGGATAGATAAATTTTTTAACCCACTGTGTTCTTCAAAAAGTTGAATTCTTTGTCCTTCCCTGCCTAATTGAGATGCAAACCACTGATTAAAACCATCCAGCCAACAAAGCCTCTGTCTAGTCCTGCATTTTAAAGAGTGGATAGCCAACTGGATTTTCACCTTGGACTGAATAATGTATAAGTAGCTATACTTAATTCTCGATCTTCAGAAATTACGAAATGTATCAAAACATTTGGGACCATGGAAGATGAACAAATGTTAACATTTCAACCCAATGCATCAGCTGCCAGGCTTTGAAGAAAAGACAAAAGGCAGTGACGGGCTCACTCCAACAGTCCATCCTCTCATACAGATGCCTTCTCTTTCCTTCCCAGTGATCACTAGCATTAAACATCTATAGCACTAAATCCTGTTTTGTCTAAAAGCAGCAGTGACTGGCCTTTTCCATTTCGATACTTAACTACCAGTAATGCCAAAAAGAAGCTTATGACCCTTCATAGAATTATTTCTAGGAAGTATTCCAAAAGCTGAACAAAAAAAATTGTCACAGCAATAACCTTTCTTGGTTGGTATTATAAAATGTTGGCAATGCTCTCTATCCTGGCCTTCCCCATCTTTTCTGTTCACCCTAAAAATATCATCCACAGATCCATAAACCTGTATTTAAGCAGAGACAAAAGATGCTGTGATCATTTAACAGCTTCTGAGGCATGCAAGAGAGATACCGGACCAAGGAGCCAGCATATCTTACCAAGGAATCAGTGGCGTAAGAGGAATAGAAGACAAATATTTAGAAAATCTTTAATTTTCACCTTAATCTATTTAACTACTATTAGATTGAGCAAATACATCATTTTTTAACCTTGACTCTCAAGGCTAAAGTTAGATGACTTAAGAATTTTTTAAAGGTCCAATTATTTCATTTAGGGCTAGCGCTACAGCTAAATTAAAGACATGCTAACAAGTTTCCCTTTTGAGCCTCATTAATTAAGAAAGTAATCACAGTAAAGAGGGGAAGAAAGAAAGAGTAGCTGGATGGCAGCATTACTTAAATAGCTTCTAGGTACCACCATTTATACCTACTAGCAAAGCGAAGGGAAAACTAATCAATTCCAGATTAGGAAATCTGAAATTCTAAAGTGTTTTACATGTAAATACATATTTTAACTGCCACACAGCCTCCTTGATTGCCTGAAGAGTGCACTAATCCTATTCAAAGAAAATTCTGATTTTCCATAATCAAAAGGTAAATTAAGATCTGCTTACTTCACAAGTTTTCCTGTGGTGAGACTGCTGAGAATTCTCCCTGTTTTCAAAGACCACAAAATTCCATTTTTAATGTGAGCCAAGACAAACGCTGCACACTTGGTGTCCAGTAAAGATTTCTGATTTACTACAAATTCTGGAAATTTATTTTACAAAGGCCTTTTAGAAAGTATTGCTAAATTACAAATTTTTTAGAGAATTTTTAATTTACAATTACCTCCTTCAAAAACATTTCAAAAGAATGCAAATGAATATTTTAAGGTTTCTGCCAATGTTCTTTGGCTGCTGTAGATACCAAATTTAATCAGGTGTGTGAGGCATCCCTAGCATGACACCTACTAAGTGGCAGGCCCTCTAGGGAAGCCCAGTTTGTTCCTCCCTCCAGACTCACACATGCACTTATTCAGTATAATTTCTTTCACCAGCTCTCTCTGTCCTCAGTAAGTCCAGGGACATGGAAGTATAAGGCTATAAGGAAAAAGGTTTTTGGTTTTCAAAATTAAAAACCAATGACTGATTTAAATTCCTTGTGCTACAGACTTAAAATGTTAAGTTTTACATAATACTTAAAAACAAACAATATGTATGGATACCAGTCTTTAAATATAAAGGGCAGGTCCATGACACTGGATTAAATAAAATTAATTTTCAGATTAGAGTACAATCTAATTTTTAAAATCATATCATACAAGCTAAAGTTATCACAAAACAATTTGGAAAATGAAGTCTTTGCTCTGAACAAAAAGATCGTATAATAAACTCAATTTTCTTTCAAGCCGACTTTCAGGACAGTGTAAATGTGACATTTCTGTACCATGCGACTCACAAAGACTGTAATAATAAAGGGCCACAAAATGCAAACCTCTCATTAGAGGAAGGTGCAATTTTTTTTTAAACTAAAACAATTTTCATACCAAATTATTCCCTCAAAATATCCTTCTTTACAAAAACTCTAATCCCCAATGGAATATTATTTTTAAAAATTAAGGAATCAGACTATATTATCTGCATTTTTAAGTTGCTCACTTGATATACTGTCTAACAAAATTCACTTTTTATACATTTTATTTCATTTCTTACCATTATTAATGGAAATTTTTTTCTTAAGTATAGGATGTTTAAAATAGTGTTTTTTAGGGGTCGGTCTATAAAAGGCACAAAGTTAAAATTCCAATTATAAGGTAATAACAAAAGCTTTAAACTTACCTTTTTGTTGGCAGCAAAATGCATTCTCAAGTTTACAAAGCAAGTCCGTATTTTCATACTGATTTTCATTTACTTTGATCCAGAAACAGTTTTCAGTCATTTCATGAGGTCGGATCTGCAATCAGAGTGAAGACTGGCTCATGAGCAGCTGGGTGTGTCACCTGTCCCGGCTCAATCACTGCACACAGACCCGACGTCCCATAGCTGCCAACAGATGTTTATGAAGTAATCTCTGTAGATTTTTCCCCAAAGTCTGTTCAATGAAACACAAATTCTGAGGAATGTTAAGATCTTAAGTAGAAATGTTTCCATGATCATGCAGCTGGCAATCTGAAGGTGAATGATAAAGTTTATTTATTCTCAATTTTACTTCTCAGAGTGACTATTGACACTCATCTGCACTCTGCCTCTGGAATGCCAGGACACATTACACAGTGTATTCCCTGCTTATGTGCCTATGAACCCATCTGTCTACAGGACCAGAATTCATGTGACTTGGGTAGGTTCAGCTTCTGACAACTACTACTATGTTACCCAATAGCTACCAGCAGACAACAGTTTTGAAAAACCCTAACATTTTTGTACATTTCAAAAACACTCCAAAAATATAAGATTCCATTCCAATAATGATGAATTATCAATTAATTACAAAGCAAATCCCACTACAAGATCAACTGTTGCCAAATTTATAAGACAGAATGTGTTAGCCAACTACAAAGGGTTTTATGGCAACACTTCCCTTTTTAGAAAAAATTCATTCTCATTTTAAGATTTGCATTGGAAATTATAATACCAGGCAATGAAAATTAAATTTTCCCCTATTTATGTGTTTTACCTTTAACCAATTCAATCTTCTCATGCTGATTTCAGGTTTAAATTCTTTCTTTGGCTTCAACCCAAATGGTAAGGTGGGTGGAGGAGGAGAGTTTCTTCCACCAAGAAAGCTCAGGGGAGGTGGTGGAGGCACAGGGCCACCACACGGCATGGGCGTTCCTGGGACTGGAGGAGGTGGAGGAGGGGGCGGTGGAGGTGGTACCCCGCCACTGGAGGGCAGGGAAGGGGCACAAGGAAGTGCCAGCTGGCCAGCTTCTTCTTTTGACTGGAGCAAAGGAATTTTCGTATCACTTGGCAAGGCACCAAACTAAAGAAAAAATTAAGAAATATAACTAAGACCATTTTTATAGATGTAAAAGTACACTTTACAGAACAGTAAGATACTCTTTTAACCAAAAATAACAATCAGTAATTTCCCATGATTTAACCAAAACACAAAATTGAAAGAAAAAAAAGTGCTTCTAATATAATAAGTAATCTGAGTCTTTGTTCTCAAATAAATGTAACTGTCAGATATAAGTCACTATTTCATGTAGTTCAGGCTATGTAGGGGGACATGCTCAGGAGAGAAATGAGGATATAGATCTAGAGGAAAAGCAGCTGTCTGTGAGACAATTAAAATAATGGAAAGCAAAAAAAATTCACCAAGGGTTTACAGAGAATATGCCGCAGGAGATAGTATCTGTGCACAAAAATCTATAGAACACTTGGATACAGAAGTGATTAGTAAGAAAGTAAGATCCAGGGGAATAAAAAGATTTAAATGGCATTTCTATGATATGTCATGCCTTTTCTCAAATCTCCTTGATGGTATAATGCATTTGGAAAAAAAAATTCAACTTTTAAATTTATTTATTTCTACTATTTTATTATTTTATTCATTAATTTATTCAACTTTTTAAAATCAGCGCATATTTGAAGTACAAGATTACATCCCTCATGGGGAGTTGGTACATGTACATGCGGCATTTTAGTTTTCTCCTCCTCGCCTCTACTTCTGCTTCACTCCATGTCTTTGTCCTTATCCCTTTCGTAAAAGATCTATTTCTCTACTATCTATTATCCAGCTTTTATTTTGCTTTTTATTGAGATTTTGGGTTTCTAGTACAAGAGAAACCATTTGATATTTCAACTTGTATCTCTGTTTTCTTTCATGTAACACCGTAGTCTCAAGGTGCATCCAAGCCAGGTGTCATGGTACACACCTGTAATCATAGCACCTCTGACACTAAGGTAGGAGGATGGCCTCAAGTTCAAGGCCAGAATGCTCTACATAATGAGCTTAAAGCCTCCATGAACTACATAGCAAGACCTGTCTCAAAAAAAGTACACCCATTTTCATACAAATGACTGGCAGAGTACTACTTTATGGTGTATAAATACTACATTTTCTTTATCCATATATCTATTGACAGACATGTTGGTTACTTCCAAGAAAAAAATTCTTTGTAAGGTCTTTAAGAGTTTGTCATGGTCTGTTCCCTATAAACTACTCTTTCAATTAATTTTGTCCGAATTCCATGTGTTGCAATTCCAGTGTGCTGACCTCACAGTGATATCAGAGACCACACACCTGGTGTTCCCTTTGCCTGAAACATTCCCTTCACCTGGCCATCTTGCTAGTCTTTCTGGGCTGCATCCCTTCTGTTATGGTGTTTAGCTGTTCCCCAAAAGCCTCCTGCAGTCATGGGGTGACTTCTAGAGTTTGGAACTGATTCTTGGTCCAATGCTGGGATTATAGGTGTGAGTGCCCTGGGGCAAATATTCTGCATTACAATGTAAAGAGAGGAGAGAGGCTAACCAGCTGCCTGAACTGCTGCCACTCCCTTTGCCACAGCCATGAATGGCTGCTCTCTGCCTTGGAGCCAGCTGAGTATGGACTAAAACATCCACTACCTGTGAGCTAAAGAAACTTTTCCTTCCTCCATTTTGGGTGTCAGATATCTGTCCCCACAACGTGAGAAGAGTAACCACGACACCTCCCATACCAGTTTGATCTGCCTGTACATTTTACACCCAGAGCACCCTAAACTTCTCATTATCTCTTCTCAATAATATTAAACCATTTCCCAAGGACTCATTAACAATTACCACTTCAATACACTCTCAGCTTGATGAGAGAAGTGAATATGCTGGGGTATTCACTACTTTTTCCCAGCACCTAAGGCAGTTATGGCAGATAACAGCCACTGAAAAACTGTTTTAGATAAATAAAAGAAAAAGGCAAGTGCAGAGTCTTAAGCCACAATGGAACAGGCTATCCCACTTCTTCAGAGGACTCTTTTACAAAGGCAAATGCCACAGAGAAGCAAAGTAAAATGAGGAGTAGAAAAGAACCAGTTGTACTCGCTGATCACCTTTGTCCTTCTATCTCCATAGTATGTTAAGAATTTAGTTGATGAATTTGGATCTTGCAGAAAACTTTCTAGGTTAACAACTTCTTGAAATCATGAACTTCAATTTTAAGTGATATAAATACACACACACACGTGTGTGTAATATGTGAGAACTATTCAGCAAATGGAAGACATTTTACAAAAGGTTTATAACATAATTATAAAAAACTAGATTGCCATATGTAATCATATGAAGTCTAAAATCAAGGACATGCTATCAGCACAAAGAAAAACATTTATGAAAGAAATGGAGACTGGGCACCGAAAGGTATGCCTTATTAAAAACATTAAATGTAAAAAAAGGAACATGCTCAGTGTTACCCAGGATTGCTGAGATCAACAGTGGGACTGCCCTCCGAATGTCAAAGATTTACATAACCTATACTCACACTTGTGTACATTTTGTAGTTAACAAGTACTATCTTAAAAATATGGCAGAAATTTTGATCCAGAGTCATCATTTGATAACGTATGAATAATCTGAATATGTTTCAAGAGCAGGTACACTGTACATTGTAACTATTTTGCTCATAAGTGACTAAAGGAAAGAAATCACAGACAGCAGAACATATTTTATTCATCATCTTCTACTAAACTAGCTTTGATTAAAGAGTGTAAGATAAATGCAGGCATTTCATAAAATACAAAGAAAAATCTAAAGGAAAACTTTGCCAATTCTTCTTCAAAGCTGGATATGATGACCAATATTAAATTTCTAATTCCTCGTTTTTCTCTGTTAGCCATAATCACAAGTCTTTATTATGCCCAATTTTAAAAACTTTTAAAGAAGTTCTTAATTTCAGTCTTCATACATAAATTTATTCCCATTTTATATTAAAACACTGCAGCAATAACTTATCCAAAGATGATGACTATATGCTTTATAATCTAGATTTCTCTAGAGTAGATAAGCAGGTAATCCTTCTAAAAGAGAAATGACTTCGTATATTTATATTAGCCCAGGCAGGAAAAAAGTTGTCAAAAACATTTTATCTGCAGTGACTAAGAAACAGAACAATATCAAATGTTTCTCTGAATATGAAAGATAAGGATCCATATGGGAAAGGTGAAAAAAATATCACCACAAAACCTGGGACTTTCTTCTCACAGCCACTAAAGAGATGTTTTTCTTGTAGATTTTAATTTTGTAATTAAATTCAACACTAAGACACAGCTATCAAGGTATCTTTCAAATCACTTTTATAATAAAACTAACCATAAACGAAAACAAAATTGCCAATAATACAGGAAACAGTATACCTGAGACTACTTCATTATAACCACAAATTAGGTGGAAGAGAAAACTATAGTAAAACCTATTGCTTGCTGCATATAACTCTACATGAAGAAATTTAGCAATGAATCCTACCTCCTTACTTTCGCTCCCATAAAAATGCAGATGATGTATTTCTAGCTATCTAATGTTTTATATGTGGCGGGTGGATGTGAGCTATCTGCTTCATAATCCAGATTTGCTCTCTTTTTTGTCATGTTTTAAATCTGTTTACTTTTGGAAATTGAAAAATTATCAGAAAATGTTCTCATTCAGTTAGAGGTTATCTTTCACTGCAAGGTACCCATAGGCTGAAGGTTTTGAAAAATAAATAGCTGGAGCAATAATTTCCTGTACTAGGATAAAGATCAGTGATGAATGACAAATCTAAGAGTAAAAGACTTTCTTAACCTTTGTGCTTAATTACTTTGGAACATGAGACATCAGAAACACAACCCAAATGAAAAAGAAAGAAAGAGGATAAAATGTAAAGCTTATATATTCCTAAGCTTGTAAGTAGGAAAAGAAGTGACAAAGTAATTTTTAAAAACATAAATATACCACAGTAAAAACACATACAAATAACACTAAGAAATGATACAAGGCAGATTAAAGTTTAAACATGTTGATGCTATGAAGATCTAATATGACTTTACTTCCCTGTTGTGGTTTCAATACCAAATTACCCCAACTGTTAATTTTACCTGAGCTTTAAAAGCTTGCAACTCTGCTTGAAGCTCACTAATCTTTGCCTCCTTTTTCTGCAATTGAGCCTGAGTTTCTTGGTGGTCAGTAAACTCTTTTTCAAACTGAAAAGGGAAAAGAAAAGAGAGGGAAAATGAATAGTACTATTCTTCATATAAAAATAACTCTTAATGATTTGCATATGGTATAGACACTTCTGAATTAACTCATAACAGACACAGTAGGTTTCTGATAAGTGATATATAGCCTTTGTATAGGTCTCTCCAGGTCCCACCAAAACCATTCCCTCCTAAGGAAACAAGAAAGGCCTGAGACGGAGGCTGTGACTGCCTTCTCTCCACAGAGCAAACTGGCCCAGACCTATCTACAACCTTAGGATTTTACTTAAAAGTCTCCCTTAAAAGTCCTTAAAAGTCCCATGCAATTCTGTGTAAAACAATACAAAGCAGACTATTCTATTGAGTTCCTTGCCACCTACCCTCAAAGCTTCACAGCTGAAATATATCTGAAGTTTATCAAAATGATTAACAACTTTAACTTTATAAATGCATCAAATATGGATTTTTTTTCTTAACATATCTACTACCCTTGAGAGATTAATGGTAAAATCATTGTTTATAATCATTAGTACAAAACTTTCTGGGAGAAAGATAAACAACAAAATTAGTGAATCCAGTGAGTTTTCTAATTTATTTAGCTTCTCATCGCAAGTCCTCATCTAACATTCAAATCATTCCATGATGCCACCATAAGAACTGAAAACCTCTCCTAGGAGAACTGAATTTAAGGAGGGGTATTATCTCATAATTCAGAGGAACTATTTGGCTCTTTTTTTTTTTGAAGAAAAGAATCAAATCATTATAAAAAAAGATGTAATACTTCAAAACTACACCCTTCTAGACATTACACTCAAAACTTAATTACAAAAACAACAATATAGAACTAAACAGTTCACTAGGTGCTTTTATTCTTATTTAGTTTACAAAGGGAACTCATATTACTTTTAACAGAGACAGTTACTACTCTAAATCTATAAATCCCGTGGATATCTCATAGCTTCATATTGAGTGGTCTCTCCATAGGCATGCTATTCAATACCATAAGCACTGGACACAAGTAGTCATTTAAGTGTAAATTTAAATGAACACAAAGTAAATAAGTTAAAAATTCAAGTACTCAATCATGCTGGTCATTGTAAAGTACACAAGAGACACAAATGCTTCTGGTGGCTACCGCAAAGAACAACAGACTGAAACATTTGCATTTTCCCTAGCAGACAGGCCCACTTATAAATGTGGCTCCATGTTCAGACTCTTCTTCTCCACATCCCCAGACAACACAGCATTCTGGTTTTCACGCCACTGGCTGACTGCTCCTGTTAATTCTTTTTATTCTGGAGGTCATACTCCTTAAAACCCACCCCTTTAATATTGGCATGTTACAGGACTATTTCCTCGCCCTTTTGTTTGTCTTACTCTATACTGCTCACAAGATCAGATCTTCCTTTAATCACAATCATAGACTAGTAAGTTCCAAATCCCTATCAGCAGCCAGGTATGGATATCTGGATCCACAAATCCAGATATCAATACAGAAATATATCTATATATCCATAAATATATCAATCTATAAATATATTTCCAATTTAGTAATTAAAACTTTTCAAGAAAAGGAAAAGGAATACTATCTTCACCTCTAGAAACCTTATTTTTAAATACTATTACTCTTTGTAAAAGACAATTCAAATAATATGATTCCCTTACTCAACCTGTGGGGGCACCATTATAATCATTAAGACCTAAGAACCCACTGGAAGCTAGCCCAAACCTACACATTCCTTCATATAGTATGTAACAGCCCACCTTAGGTATGTCTCCACTCAGTGGTAGATAATGGACATAAGACAGCTGAAAAGAACACAGAACTTTAGGAAGTCCAATGCCTCATGGTGAAGTAAAAGCATGTGGTCTTTCCTAAATCCATGAAAACCGTTTTTCCTAAATCCATGAAAAGTATTGCAATAAAGTCTGAGACAGACTGAAAGCCTGTAAATGACTGCTGCAGCAGCGAGGCTGACCATCAAGTATGAAGAAGCAGAGGAGCTCGTGAGAAGAGCAGCTAGCATTTCAAGCAGAGGAAACAGCACAGGCTACAGGTAACTGAGAAGCAATCACAGCAAGGTCACAAAAGGAGGTATGAAAACAAACTGCAGCGATGAAACTAGAGATGAACACAGGGATGAAACTGTTAGAAAATTTGCAATAAACCAGTTATTCATTTTCCTAAAGATCATAGAGAGCTATGAGAGTTTGTATTCTAAGAAGTAATGTGATCAAATTTGCACTTTGAAAAAAGCCATCCAGCAGCAGTATAGGAGATAAGCTGAAAGAGAAACACTAGAAGCATGGAAATTAGCTGAGAGGAGACTACAGTTAGTCAAGCAAGAACTGATTGTTTGCTGAAACAAGGTGGAAGACAGAGAAAGAAACAAAGAAAATGAGACCAGACACTCCAAAGAAGTTTGTATCGACTAAAAAAAGGAATAAGTGAGGAGAGTGTACCTAAGATGACTAGGTGACTTTTGCATGCTGGATACAAAGTATTCTAGTATGAGGTTAAAAGTGAGGGTGTAAAATGCAAGAAAGAAAGGCACTTTTAGGGAGAAGACAGATGACTTTATAAATACTGTGTGAGCTTTGCATCTCTGTAACAGAACAGCTGGCACAGGCTACTGATAAAGAAGAAATTTATTTACTCCATAGTTTGGAGGTAAAAAAGACAAATGGGGCCAGGGAGATGGCTCATAGGGCCAGGGAGATGGCTCAGTGGAATAAGCACTTCCCTGGCAAATGCAAGGGCCTGAGTTCAATCCCCAGTTCACCAAAAAAACAAACAAATAAAGACAAATGGTGTGGCCTAGTCTCTGGCAGAGCTGTCCCTTGGCTACCCCACTCATGGTACAGACTGCAGTAGCAACACTGTGCAGAAAACAGCACTGAGCAACATGAACCAGGAGCAGGGAGCAAAGAGATCCCACCCTTCAGCACCAGCCCTTTCCTTCTGCAAAGGCAGCATGGAGAATATTTTGCCATCTTGGCCCCTCAACTCCAAGCACTTCCCAACAGCTCTACTTTGGGGGCTCCACTTTGGGGACACAGCTTGTGCACACAGGGCACCACAAAGGCACACTAAGCCACACCTGAACCATGACACATATGTTAAGCTTGATATCTACCAGAAATTCAATATCAATTTGCATTCAATACTTCCACAGAAATCTCAACGTTTTACCTCAGACTGATCCTTCATGGCTCACACTAGATTTCACATCTTTGGGCAAATATTCTCTGGCTTCCCTGACTAGATAAGAAATCCTGCCTCTAGGCTTATGCACCACATAGGGTTCTTCCACCACTGCAATTATCATGCTGTAATATGAAAATATTAAAATGTAACAATCCTCAATCTGAAAGTTCATAAGTGAGACCTTTCCTATTTTACTCATCATCATTCTAAGGCCTTACATTTATAATTAAACTCAGTAAATAATTGTTGAATGAAATGATGAATCAACTCTTGTCAACTTGTCCTTTATACTTCAGATGTCTATGTCAATATTATATATTAAATTTGCCACTCTCCCTGCATCAAAAACCTTTGAGATCATTTTCCTTTTTTATAACTAAGCCAAAGTTCATGGCTCTACTGCAAGGAAAATGAATTAATTTCTCTTTATGAGAATAAGAATGAAGAAGCCATTTGACAATATTAATGTGCACTAAGCTATACCTAGACTAAAATTTAGAAAGAAAAAGCATTATTTAGGTGGTCAGAGAAAAAAAACTAACAAAACAACTAATTATAATTAGCATGTCCTATAAAAATTTAATAAATCAAATTGGACAAACTAAAAGCATCTTTATTTATCAAAGAGGCAAATTTGTACAATGATGCCTACAAAGCCATCAGATAAAACATAAATTTTGCTTTAGCATTTTCATAATATCTATAGGAAAATAACTATAGCCTTGGGGATAAAATAAGTCTCCATTAAAAGCATACCTTATAAAAACTAATAGGATAGCCCGCTTCTCTAAAAAGAATTGCTACAGTGATACTACACTTACAAAATAACACACAAAAATGTCAAGAAACACAGTTAAGGTTGAGGTTATGCTTAATTTCATTCCCTAGGGTAAATGTATTAGTGTCTCTGTATAAGAAGGCTGATAATTCAATATCCTCTATATACTTTCTGACATTTTTGTTTTTCATTTTTCAAATTTATGTATCAAAATAAAGAATGTGTCTAGCAACTATGATAGCTTCCTGCCTAAAACCAAGTATTTACATGTGTCCTTATAAAGCTATCAGAGCAAAGTTTTGCTGATATATACAAAATGGGATGGCAATAGAAATCTTTTATGGAGCAGGCAATATTTTCTAAGTATACCTAACACATATAATTTCTGAGTTAAAAAAAAAAAAAGACAACCAACCTTGAACAAGGTCCTACTTTTATTGCATTTGAAGCTTACAATTTAAAAAACATCTAGTGGGAAAGTCATATTTAACACCATTCATAGACACCGACTATCTAAAAATGATAACAAGAACAAATTTATACTATTTGAGACGTATCCAAATTTAGTACTTGAAGGTTTACTACTACTTTTCCAAGAAAACTTAAGAGTGCTTATTGAGCTTAGAATACAAAGTTGGCTGGGGAAAAGGTCACTCTACAACATGAACATCTGCCAACTCGAGCACTTTTCACAGTTTAAACAACTCATTAATTTGTTTCCCCTATTGAACATTTCTGTGTAACAAAAATAGCATATTCATAGTTGCTGCTCTTTCCTCGCATGGTAGACATGCCTGTAATCCCAGCACTCAGGAGGCTGAGGCAGGAGGATTGCTATGAGTTCTAGGGCAGACTGGGCTACAAAGTGAGTTCAAGGCTACCTTGAACTGCATAGTGAACTCTGTCTCAGAAAGAGAAAGAGAGAGAGAGAGAGAGAAAGAGAAAGACACACAGACAGACAGAAAGACAGAAAGACAGACAGACAGATACCTGAGGTGTTATAAACTCACTAGGTGTTTGTTCAAGTTAGCACTTCAGAACATCCCAGAAAGAAATTTAAATGCTTTTCCTAAATTAGTCCTAACTTAGGAAAGGGTACTTTTCATCTGCAAATTATGTTAAATCTTAAAAGTTTATAGGAAAAAAAAAGGGGGGG
>NDGM011181135.1:0-11232 GCA_002564305.1 Octomys mimax | reverse complement strand
GCCTGGGCTGGAATCCCAGATCTACTGCTTATTAGTCATGTAGCCTCTGGCAAGATTTTGCCCACATGACGAGGAATGGCAGTGTTGATGGCGGAGTCTCCTGCTAGGGTCATGGTGAGGATTTATACAGGGCGGTTTGGTAAGGCACTGTGCACCAGACCAGCTCTCTGTAATCGCCACCATCACTCATGTAGTGTTGGTTTCACAGCCTCAGACTTAGGGTTCCCAGTCACCCCTTCCCATCTCCCTGAGTGCCTACAGCTGGACATCTCTTGAGTGAGCTTGGAAATGACGCCGCCAGGGTGCAGATCAGAACTCCCAGGGAGAGGCACACTGGGAACTCAAGCTCCGCACAGGGACCCTGTGCAGATGATGCTGGCAAATACCTTGTGAATGAAGGCAGAAGGGGGACTCTGCAGACACTGAAGGCTGCAGCTGTGCAGAAACTGATGTCTGTCTTTGGAATCTTATCTCCAGTTGCAAGAAGGGAGGCAGCCGGGTGGGGTAGAGAAGCCCCAGAACTCTTGTTCATGTTCCGCCTGACCAACTGCTCAGTTTGCAGGGTGGGTGGGTTGGCCCAGTGACCTCCTGTGGCTTCCTGCCCTCTGATTCTGTTATTCAGTGAAACGGAGAATGCAGCCTGGTCCTCTGCTGTGGGAAACACTAGCTGCATTTCTTAGCGGGGGAGGGGACGCCTGTGTGTCTTCCTCTACAAGAGTAATAGAATCTTGGGATACAAAATTGCTAGTCTCCTTGGAAACAAAAAAGAAGACACAACTTTGGATTTTTCATTTTCCACCGCTTGGAGATAGTACATAAATGTGAATAACTTTTGCTAAATTTCGATACTCTCTCTCAGTACCTATAGATCGCACAAAGCAGAGATGTAAGCCTGAAACTCTGGTATCTGTGATATGAAAAATGCCCCGGCTTCTCCATTCCCAGCAGAAACAGCACTGCTTTCACGTGCACCATTCAATTTAAAGGATTGACTGGAATTTGGAATTTCTTAGAGGCTGTAACACAATTTAGTGAAAATGAAGTGCAGGTGAGGGGCTGACGGATGGTTTTGTGTGTGTGTGTGTGTGTGTGTGTGTGTGTACAGAACTGGGCATAGGACCCAGGCCCCAGAGCCTGTGCACTGAGCCACTTCCCCCGTTATTTACTTTAAAACAAATATGTTTAGTACAGGGTCTACAGGATCTCACTAGATAGATCGGGTTCGTAGTGATCCTCCTGTTTTCGGCCTCCCAAGCACTGGGATTACAGGCCTGTACTACCATGCCCAGTCTCAATAGCCATCTCAGTATGCCCCGTGGGTGGTGCCAGGGTAGCATGCTGGGGATCGAATCCAGCTGCTGCGCTCTGCCTAAGCAGGTGCTTTAGTCTGCTGAGCTATCTGGCCAGCTCTTACTCTTTGTTTTGAGACAGGGTCTTGCTATGTCCCTGTACTACCCAGCCTGGGCTTCTTGTGGCTGTGACTCGGCTGCTTCTTCTGGGATTATAGCACTGTGCTTGGCCAACCATGAGGTGGTCTGATCCAAACATCAGATGCACATTCTTTAGGCACGACAAAAGGCCTGCTGTCCGGCTGCTGTCCCATCTCCACGCCCCACTCTGGGAGGCTCAGATGACCTCAAATATCTCAGCATCTTAGAAAGTCTGTTGGCCTTCCAATTATCCTTTTGTGTCTTCACGGTCTGGTCTCTCCACTTCTCTCTGGCGTCCTGCTCCTGGGTGTGGCTGAGGCCACCTGGCACTCTGGCTGACTATGTCATGCAGCTGTGGCCCGTCCTGCCCTCACTGTGGCTACACCCCTGCCGAACCCACTTCTCCAGGAGGGCTCTGGACACCACGCATCTGCCTCTGGGTTTGCTCTGTCTGTGTGATGCTCTCGATCCAATTTGCTGGGGTGGGGCGGGCAGCCTAGACTGCAGGACATGGCTTCTTAGGGACCAGGAGTGGAGGTAAAGAGAGTATTCCTCTGCCACTGAGTGTGAGGCTGAGGGCCAGGGCAGACCATGTGTGGATGGGGCACAGGCAGGGGCTGATATATCCAGATACTCTGCCCATGTAGCCCCGTCTTCTGAGGTGACACAGAAAGGCTGTGAATGCTGCTGCCTAGCACACGCGTTTTACGTGACAGTGCATCCTCGTCCGCCTTATTGACTGGATCTAGCACCACATGACTTCTGGGTCTGACCCAAAGCCAAAATGACCACAAGAGGGAAGCATTTTGCAAAGACTCAGGACATCAAGGAGGCCAGGACAGTGCAGCTAAACACACTCAAAAAAGAGGACTTCTGGAGCTGCTCCAGAAAGTGACAAGAGCACTTGATAAGCATGTTTCAAGCAGGGGAACATTTTGAGGGGGATTCATGACAATGCAGCTTTTACAGTAATAGATTTAAAAACCAAATATTCACCATAGCTTCCCGCCACTCTTCGTATGTCCTGGATACGAGAACAGATACCACACCCACGATTCCAGCAGGTGACCCTGGCTCGAAGCCCAGTACATAGAAAGGATAAAGTTTATAGTGCCCAAGTGGGCTCACGGAACCTCTAGTGTATGTTAAAGTTAGGGAATTGGTGTCAGCTAATAAATGACTGTGTGAAAATTAAATTTCAGAATATATGAAAGATCAGAGCACAAGAATAATGTGTGTGTTGATTTTAATGATCAAAGATGAAATTGTAAAGATTAACCGGAATGTCTGACAAGCTAAAAATTTTAAGTTTTTCTCAGGCAAATTACCATCATGAACTAGAAAATATAGCTCCCCATGAACTAGGATATCTGAGAAATATATTACATAAAATAAGCATAAAATCATAATAAATTAAGAATGTTCAAAAGTGAATAAAGGATAATCACTCCTGTTTAGAAAATGGGTTAAAGACATAAGTGGTAATTTACAAAAGGGGATCTGTGGAGGGCCATGAAACAGGAAAACATGTTTTTAATTAAAGAAATAAACACAAAAACAATAATATATAGGTTTACTTTTTATTGTAAAAATGCTTTCTTTACTATAAGAAAGCGCAAGGACCCAGGCTTGATACATGGTACTGCATGCTGTGCCGGCCACCAAAACCAGATATGGTGGCACATGCCTATAATCTCAGTGCTGGGGAGGCTGGGACAGGAGGATCACTACTAGTCTGAGCTGCGTAATGAGACCCTGTACCGAATAAATTTTTTAAAAATGGCATATAAAAAACAATGTGCATAATCTAAACTCTTACTAAATAATTCAGGAAATGGGGCTTAAATATGCTTGCTTTAACCTGGCACAAACCCCAGGAGCATGATCTATTTTATTTTATTTTATTTTTTAAAGCATGATCTATTTTAGATAGATTTATTTTTAAGTAGATCTACATCGATTTATCTATCATATAAAATTCTTAAAATGCGCTTTTATTTTCATTCTGAAGATGAACCCAGAGCCTCAACACGGAGCTACATCCTTCAGCTTTTCAATTTAATCTAATTCAATTTTATCTTGGTACAGGGTCTCCCTAAGTTGCTGCGGCTGGGCTCCATCTTGCAGTCCTCTGCTCTCAACTTCCCAGAATGCTGGGATGTTAGGTTATGGTTTTAGAAAACAGGGCCTGGGGCGACAGCTGAGTAGAATAAGTGCTTGCCTGGCAAGCACAGGGTCCTGAGTTCAATCCCCAGTACCCCCCAAAAAAAGAAAGAAAGAGAAGAAAACAGGACTCTCCTCCGCAGTCCATTCTGCATATGCAGATTGCCTCCCAGGGTTGGTTAATGACCTCATCCTCCCATTGGCTGGGCCTTCCTCCCCCGAGCCCAGGGCAGCCACAAACCTCATCAGAGTCCAGGCCTGTGCGCTCCTGGCAAACAGCTGCTTCTTGCACTTGAAAACTGATGGAGAGAAAAAATGGTCCCCGAAGTCCCTATCAACCTTAAACAGAAACATCTGTTTGATGGGAGCCTTTTGCTGGCTTGATTGGCAGGGAATACACTCCAGGTAGGGGACAGTGCTGCCTTTCCCAAGGTGACATCAGCCAGGGAAAGTGCTGTGGGGGGCCGGGCCCTGGGAATAGTCTGCCTGCCAGGAAAGCAAAGCCCTGGCCGCACACTCTCTCTAAGCTTTAAAAGCACAAATCCTTGCTTAAAAGGAGAAGCATTGCCAGGTGGTGAAAAGTGCTCCGGAAGAAAAGGAAATAATAGCAAAGAGAAAGCTGATTGAATCCAGGAGTTCAGCGGCGTTTTGTTCTGCCTCCCTATCAGCCGAGCAGCAGATGAAGGTTGCTGGTTTGCAGGCTTCTGCGGAGACAAATGCTCCTCTTTCACCCAGTTTTATTTGACATCAGACCATACTCTCTGTTTTCAATGCACAGCATAAGTAAGAGGTAAGAGGCTGAGCCCAGGGTCCAGACCTGGACATCACCACTTCCTTAGTGTCTTCAGAGGCAGGTACAAAATTCCTCTTTTCTTCCTGCTGTTGATGAGGGCACTGAGGCACTGGGAAGTTAAGGGTTTTGTTTAAAGTCCTCGTATTTGGATGTTTATGCAGTGTTTCATTAAATAATGCAAGTCATGGGCTGCCACCATAAATGTTCCCTTTGTCTGATCTGCTCTCCTTCCACACCTTTGGGCAAACCTCACAACTCTTCTGACCACTCACAGGGCAGAAAAATGCCCCTGGTCACTCTCTTTAGATGTAGTTTTGAGACAAAGTCTTGCTATGTAGTTCAGCTTGGCCTTGAACTCACTGTGTAGCCAAGCTTTGGACTTGTGATTCTCCTGACTGAGCCTTCTGTGTGCACAGCCATGCCTGAGTCTGGGTCATGCTAAGCTATGGAACAGCAACCAGGTTCTTGTGCTAATTCTCCATCTGATGGCAACCAGATCAAGTCTCAGGCTTCCCTGTGACATGCAGGCACACAGGAAGTTCAGATGGGAGCGCTCAGTGTTCTTCCTCTTATCCTTCTTTTGCTCCTTCTCTTTCTAGATCTTTCTACCCAGAGCTTCAGATACTAGAGGGTTGGGATGGAGCAAGAGGAAGTGTGAGGAGGAAGCAGCTTTCTCTGTTCCTGGTGTTGGAGGTGTCATACTGTGGCCCTGATGGGGGTGATGGTACACACCTGTAAATCTCAGTTACTCAGGGGGCCAAGGCAGAAGGATCCCAAGTTAAAGAGCCATCTGGGTAGCTTAGTGACTGAGTGAGGCCTTGTCTCAAGATAAAAATAAAAAAAAGAAGGGGCTGGGGCTGCCGCTCAGTGCAAAGGCCCTGGGTTCAGTCTCTAGTAACAAACACACACACACACACACACACACACACGTGCACACATGAGGTTCTTTATACTGGGGGCCCTGTTGTAGTTTCTTTGATTCTTTGGGGTCCTTGCCTCCCTGCTTAGGATTCTGTCCTGCCATTCCCTGGGTATGCAGGGTACATCTTTCCGTGGTGGATCTGTCATTTACTTTATCTGGCCCCGGTACTCCTGGGGGGTGGGGGTGGCTCGCACGTCTCTCTGCTTGGGTCCACTGCCCCTCCATCTGCATCTGGTCCTTTGCAGTGGGGCTCCAAAGCCACAGCTGGCCCATGGGAGACACGCATGCACGCTTTGTCCCCACAGCTCCTGGGCAGGAAGTACTGAGTGCATCTCACCCAAGAATTTTGTGAGTCACAAGCTAGCAAAGGCATCTCCTACTTTTACATTTCTTAAGTAGGAAGTAGACAGTGACACTTTAGCTGTCCAGCACAGGGGACATACATTGAATTCTTCCATGGATGATGTCAGAACCCCAAAGTGTACCTCTCTAAGCTCCAAGGAGGAGCAGCAACCCCACCCCATGGGACCTGCAGCTTGCTGGTGGCCGAGAAGTCTTCCTCCCTCCTCCCTTCCTCCCTGAGGCCACTGATGCTGGGCTTGGCTTGGGGTTTGGAATGAGACTGGGTTCAGAGCAGCTCTTTGGTACTCAGGAGAGTTGGGTCACCTGGGGAGCTGGATGTCAGCTGTCTTTGGTGCTCTTGTCTCAGCCCTCAGTGGTGCTCCAAGGCTGTGTCTGGCCACTCTTCTCTCTTGGTTCTTGGCTCTTAGAAGGGGGCTGGGCTTGGCTCCTCTCTATCTCCAGCAGCAGGGACCAGGCCCATCAGATGCTAAGTGCATGGTGCCTCCTGGCCAAGCCAGTGAAGAAATGTCACAAATTCCCTCATGGAAGAATCAGCCACTTGGTGAGCAAAGGAACTATCCAGAACTCTTTTGGTAGCATCTACAGTGTGGGGTGACTTCCGATCACTGCCACCCTATTTGGGACAATTGGCTATTGGATATAAAAGTGTCAGTGAACAGCTGACAGGGTTGGAATGAAAAGACACAAGATAAGCCTACAATGTTGTGACATGCACACAGGGAAGAAATGACTTGGGAGAAAGACAGATGGACGTGTGTTGGGACAGGAGGCAGCTGGAAGGAGCTCCCAGTAACCAGATCTGGAGCAGCTCAAGTGATAAAACAAGAAGGGATAGTGTATTACCACCGGGTGTCCACAGAATATCGAAATCCAAGATGCTCAAGGTCCATGTATACTCCAAATCACCTTAAGAGTGCTCATAATCCCAAAGCAACACAAACACCACATAAATAATTATTACACTATTGTACTATACTTCTAAGAAAACAATGGCTAGAAAAGGGCTCCTACTGTAGGTCCATGGAGAAGTGTAATTGTTTTGGGAGCATTGTTGACCTGAGTTGGTTGAATCTGCAGATGTGGGGTCTGTAGCTACCGAGTGACCACTGGGATGGATTATCACACGCAAGACACTCAATACCCAGGACATCCAGGCTGGCGAATATTGGCAAGGAATGAAATGGGCGTGCTGAAAAGACAGCACTTCCTTACAGCAGAAGCGTGAGGTCGGAGTGTAGAAGGGTTAATGGGAATCGGTGAACACCTCGGTAGTAACTTTCAGGCTCTAATGAGGGGACGAGAGGGCAGTGAGACACAGGATTGCCACATAACCTTGGAGTGAAGCACCGCAGTCCTGTATGCTACAAAGAGAAGGTGCCTACTTCGTAATGATGACCACAGTGACGCCACTTTGGTCAAGTGATCAAAATTAAAATCTCTATGACCTACTGATCTGACATACTGAGACAGTCACCGTGTGTCACCTGGGCAAAAATGAACTACATTTAACTGTGAGAGGGCCCCAGATCAATCCAGAGTTGGAGATTTCCCTGCGATACTTCAAAAACGTCACCATCACAGATTGAGACCCATCCTAGATGGGAGGACGCCTGGGGGGACATAAACCAAGGCCAGGCCACACCCTGGAACCAAATAGCCGATTCCGGGACAAGCAGAAAAGTTAGGATAATGCTTGTAGATTTATTTATAACATCTTGCCAGTTTGACTCTCTTAGATTCCTGTCCTGTGGCTGTGTAAGGTGCTAGCACTCGAGAAAGGTGAGTAAGGGCATGTGACCATCACTTTTACAATAGGTGCAACTTCTTTTTTAAAAAATATATTTGGTTGTTGTAAGGTCTGACTACGCAGCTCGGACTCATGGTGATCCTCCTGCTTTCAGCCTCCCCAGCTCTGCGACTACAGGCGTGCACCACCACACCCAGACTCTGTGGCTGGCTCAGGCTGCCCTGGGGTGGGACTGGTACAGCATGTGGTGCCGGGATCAAACAGCTGGTCCTGTTGTCTTAAAGTTTAAAGTGAAGGGCCAGCGAGATAGCTCAGCGGACTAAGTGCCCGCTTTGGCAAGCTCAGGGACCAGGGTTCGGTCACCAGTCCTGCATGCCGCATAGGCCCAGCCCTGGGGCGCGCCGAACTGTCGACTGAGCCCAGGTGTGGTGGTACACGCCTGTAATCCCAGGGCTGGGGAGGCTGACAACAGGAGGACCACCACGAGTCTGAGCTGTGTAGTAAGGCCCCGTACCAAATACATAAATGAAAAAAAAGTTAAAAGTTAAAAAAAAGATGAAGCCGAGAGTGGTGGAAGACGGCTGCAGTGGTAGCAGTCAGTGAGGCAGAGGCGAGGATGACAAATAATTCAGCAGGGCCTCGCCTCAGGATCAAAAATAAAACGATCTGGGGATGTAGGTCAGGGAAGAGTCCCTGAGTTCAATACCAAGTACTGCGAGAAGAAAAAAAAAAATAAGTTAAAAAAACGTGAAAGACTCCGGGGCGGGGGCCGTCACTTTCCTTTGCCAGCTGGCCCTTCCTTGCCTCCCCAGAACCTTCTCCCGCCATGCTCTACAATTGGCTAAGGGGAGTGAGCGGTTCCCGACTCCAAGTGCGAATACAGAGGTCTCATTTTCCCAGGCAGTTTCCCCCAGGGCAGCACACCTCGGCTCTGGGAAGTCAGCCTCTCCTCCCAGAAGCTTGCCCTTCTCTTCTTCACCTTTTCAAGCAGTACAGCCCCAATGGAGCTGGCTTAATCGTCCCACTCCCGTTCAGATCAGACCAGACCTTGCTGTTTCTCCTCACGGACACACGGTGGCGCTGTTGGCACTCGAGCCTGTCGAATCGCCCGGGCTGAGCAGCTTCAGCTCCCCGCAGTGGCCCCTGGACACATCCCGGATCGGCAGGTGTTCTGTCTCTAGCTTGGCCGGTGCTCCTCATTCTTAGAGCTCAGCCCCCCGCCCCACCCCGCCCCAGTTCACATCCGGAGCCTCCTTGCAGGGCCCCGGACTGCGCAGGACTGGTGCTGGCACTTCGAGGCAGATCCCCACCTCCTCTCCAGGGACTGACTACCTGCGACATACTTCAGACGAGGGGCCTTCTGACTCTTCTTTCCCGCTCTGCCAAGGGCGCAGCATTCTGAAAGATGCTCTGTGTGGAAGCCCAAGGTGTCTACACCCACTTTTCTGGGAGAAATGCGAGAAGCAGCAGTTTTGGGGTGCCTTTTTGGCCTCTCAGTAGACAAAAGAACTGAGTCTTGTATTACTTCGCGTATTCAATTTATCTAATAAACATTGATCAAGTGTCTGTTTTGTGTGGCTTCTGCCCTGGGGATTAAGAAAAAAGTGAAGCTCAGGTGGGCATGGTGGCACTGGTCACAGCATCCTGGGAGGCTGAGGCAGGAGGATTGCAAGTTCAAACCTAGCCTGGGCAACTTAGTAACTTAGGTTTTTTTTTTTTTTTTTTTAATGGCTGGGGATATAGCTTGGTGTAAAGATCCTGGGTTTAAATCCTCCTACCGTTCAACAACAACAACAACAACAACAGCAGCAGCAGCAGCAAACTGTGGCAGAGTTTTTGGCAACAAAGGTCAAGGCAGAAGCCTGCCAGCTATTTACAATTGACGAAGGCTTCCGGGAGTTTAAGGTGCTAACGGTGTTTATCTGCGGCAGAAGGACCTCGAGTGGAGGGCTGGAGACCAAAATGTTGCTTGGCCTCGGAGGGCAGGAAGGACGTTCCTCATCGAAGGAGCAGCAAATATGGAGACCCCAGGTGTGAGCGAGGATGCCTCGTGCGTTGCCATGGTCCCCGCGGATGCGCCTGCCATGCAGTCTCCCCTTGCATCTGCCTCCCAGGCTGTGAATTCCAGGAGGGCAAGCACCCTGCCTATGTCCCCAGGTTCTGGCGCATTCTCAGCTTGAGCACTGTGAATTAATGGAAAAGACTAATCTATTAGCGGCAGGTGACTCATTATTGGGCCTCGTAAGAAGCGCAGGTGGCGACTACTCTGGCTGAGCGGCCGCAGGAGGTGGCGATGACTGCAGCTATGGAATCTGGCTCAAGAGGGGTTACACCGAGCCTAGCGGGCTAGGCCGGTGGGTTTCTGCTTTTGGAGAAGGCAGAGGAGAGCTGTGCGTTGTACTGATCAGAGTAATAATGTAATGACGTTTGTGCCTGAGGGCGAGCCCCCAGCAGTGTGGGGGCTGCCAGCAAGGAGGGAAGGCAGGGGCAAGGAGACAGCCGGGTAGGAGGCTTTTGTTGTGGTCTGGGCCAATGGCAAAGAGCTTGCTATGCTTTAAATCTAAAAGGTCAGGCAAAATCTCATGTGTGTGGAAGGCAATTGGATCATGGTGCAGCTACGTTCCTCAGTGGATTCATCAAATGATGAATTCATGGTTCGGGATGTGCTGGCGGTCAGGAGGTAGGATCCAGGCAGTCAGTCACTGGGGGCGTGGCCTTGTCCTCGGCTCCTCCCTTCTCTCTCTGCTTGAGCTCCCATTGGTTGAGCAGGTCTCCCCCACCTGTCCCTTCAACTGCGCTGTTTCTGCCTGGAAGCCAGTTGTCCAACAACTGAAGCTGCGAGTCAAAATAAACCTGCGTTTTTCAGATTGTGGGTTTTATCCCAGCCGTGGGACAGCTGACTCATGAGAGAGTGCCTGATACAGAGGCCATGCACCAGGGCTGTGGCGGGGAAGATAAGCACCTGGGAAAACAGGGGTGACAGATGGAGTGTAGTCAGCTGGAGGGCCCTAGCATCCCCGCAGGAGGGCTGGGGAGAGGTCCCACCGCTGGGCTGAACCAGCCCATGCTCATCTGTGACCCGACGACTTCTCTTAGTACCTCCAGGACACCATTGTTCAGCAGCATAGCCTGTGAGGTGTGCTGTATTTCTATGAACTCATAACATGTATATTTAAATCTGTTGCTGTAATGGTTTGGGCATGATAGCCTCCCCAAGGCTCACGTGGTGGGGACTTGGTGCCCAGTGCAGCAGTGCCCAGAAGTGGGGTGTGGGAGAAGCGGTTGTCTCCTGAGGGCTTCAGCAGCCAGCTACTGCACCTGTGAAGTCTGGACCTCGATGGGCTTACCAGGAAGTGCAGGCTAACTGGATGCAGTAGGTCGCGGGGGACACAGCTTTGAAGAAGATATTTTGTCCTTGCCCCGCCCACCACTTTTTAACCACCATGAGGTGCCCTGTCTCCCCCACCATGTCCTTCTACCATGATGCTTTTTCTTCATCATAGGCCAGAAATGCAAGCAGACACCTGTAGATGGAAGCCTCCGAAACTGTGAGCCAAAAGAAACCTTTACTTCTTTAAGTTTCTCTTCTTAGGTATGTTGTCACAGGGATGGAAGGCTGCTAGTGCAGATGGCTCTTGCTCCTTCCATCTCTTTCAGGGTCACTGCCCTGCTGTCTCTCCCCATATGATGAGGGACATCACTGCCCTGCTGTCTCTCCCCATATGATGAGGGACATCAGGGCCCTTTGGGGGGGGGACATTCTCTTGAGAGAGTTCTTGGGGCCTGTTTTCTGGACTATGGACTATGTCACACC